>UCOM01001403.1:0-42159 GCA_900474385.1 Ormyrus pomaceus
GGGGGGGGGGGGGGGGGGGGGGCGAGGACGAGGGAAGGGTGGCGCAAACTGGTTTGCCCGGCGCATCGAAATATATTGTTTAAAAGGGGGACGACGGAGCAAGTGAAAAGGAGCGGCGGCGGCGGCGGCGGCGGCCGTCGTCTAGACCGCGCGCGCCGTGTCGTCGACCTTACCCTTCGGGCGGACATCTGCTCTGCGGGCAGGCTCCAGTAACCTGCCAATCGCAGCAGCACGTGGACGAGCACGCCGCGAGGACCGAGGGCTTACGCAACTCGGTGAGGTCGGTTCGAGGCCTCGGGCCCGTCGCCGCTGCACTTCCTTCCCGATTAATCGTCCCGTCCTTCGAGCGATCGATCGGCCACTCGGCTCTATTAAAACAGGACGCGCGCCGCGCGCGTTTTCAGGCCTCGAGAACAATGCGCGCCGCCGAGGAACAAAGAGTAGCCGCGCGCGCGGGCCCTGGAGGAGAAATCGAGCGAGAAGAGAATCGTGAGTCAAAGCCTAAGTCGATGGAACTTGGCTGGCGTAATTATAGAGGGAAAGGCTATAAAAAAACTCGGGAGGCGCTGCTCGTTTTTAACAGTTAAGCAACGAGCAATAAGCAACAAGTTTGGCTTTCGAGGCTTTTCCTTTGGCAGGGAGCTGACGGAGAGCGTGCGCTGGCTGGCACGCCTAGGGGGCAATAACCCAAATAAGGCGCCCTCGTCGCCTAGGCCTTAGCCTCGCTCGTCCGCCGCCGGATCAGCTTTCTAGCGCTCGGCCTCTTTTGGGGCGGAGTGAGCAGCCGAGGAGGAAGGGGGCTTTTCGCTTACCTGACTCGCCATACACATTGAATATGGAAGAGACGGCGTCGGGGCGCTCGCTGCGAGAAAGAAGCGCGTCGCTGAGTTGGGCTGAGCAGCAGCAGCGGCGGCGTCGTCGTCGTCGTCGTCGGCGGCGGCGGCGACTGCTGCACCAGGCGAAGGCAAAGATCAATGGAGGACGCGGACGGACGCACAAAGCAGTATGCGGCGCTCGCGGAACTACTCTGTGCACTGATCGAAGATGTGCGCCTCTGCTCTCTTGCGCTTCCCTGGGCCAACTGACTGCCCGCCTGAGACGTCGCAGCCTAGCCAGACTGCGCAAGTGCTCGAGCCGCTCGTCCCCGCAAAACCGTCGACAGCGCGGCCTGGCGGCTGCCCGCCAGATACGAATTTCCTGCCGAATGCCGAATTGCTCTCCACTTGTTATCGTTCCGCAATCCGCCCGCTCCCTCCCGTCGAAGGCAAATCTACGTGACCTCGAGTAGTATTGATCCGCCTAATTACTCTGTCCGTCAAACCAACTTTAAGCAAAAACCTTTACTGCCTAGCTTTTTATTTATTACCATTTTCATGTAAAAAAAGTCTTTACTGCACACAAATAGTTTCAACCTTTTCAACCGTCTTGTCGGTTATTTCAAGTTGCTGTTAATTTTTTTAATCCATTCCTCCCGCAAAACAATCATTTTAACTTCAATTTCAGTAATATAATCAACATTTTCATTGAAAGGAAACGTTTAAAGTAAAGGTAGCCTAAATACAAGACACAGAACAATCATTATTATTGTATTAAAATACCTTCCGACACGTAGTGACTAATGCCTTGTAAAAACTATTAGTCATGTATACGGAAGGCATTTTTTCGAAACAGTTAGCTAACAATCTAATTATTGCACAAGATTGTATAAAAAATAATTAAAGTATATCAATACTTTAGAATTTATGATTTTACAACTTTTTTTATAACATTATTAGTTATGCAATCTTCAAAATTTAAAAATTAATTTACGTTGGTAGCGTCAATTTTATTACTGTTATTACTTATTTATTACTATTCTTGCTAGTTGTAAACTTAAAAATATTAATTTTACTAATCAAAGTAATTGTGAAGATTAAATTTTATTTTGAAACTTTTATTATTTAAAATTTATAATCATATTCATAAATAATTTAAATATTAATCTATCATTATGTCGAATATTTTTCATTAGATAAGATAGTAAAGAAAAGATTAATTTTGAAAATAAAGTCTGCATTAAAAATGTTATCTATCAATTTGATTCTGCTCTGATATAAGGATACAAGTAGGTAGGAATGATTTGCTTTTTCTTTATTAGTGGATTAAATTTATTGATAAATAATTTGGAAAAAATAAGCAACTTCTGTTTAAATCATTTCAACATTTCTTATTTTATTTCACGTACAACTCTCGTTAATACAGCCATCACTAAGTTTCTTGTACCGTCTTTCTACTATTCACCCGTGCTTCGTATAATCATTGCATCTTTCAAGGCATTCACATAATTTGTAATTAACCACATCACCTGAGCTTTAATAAACAAACTTTAACTGGCTCTCTTAGCTTTTCCTATATGCAATATTGGAGTCATTTGGATTTATTTTCTCTTGTTGATGTTTCATTCTCGATTCATGACTTAAATTTGTACGTCTGTGCGTTTTTCCCGTATTACAAATCAGTGTGCTCTTTGTAAATTGTTCTTTTCGTAAGCAAAAATTGAAGTGGAATTAATTACAAAATTAATTTAGCAAAATTTTTTTGCAGATTCAATATTAAATTTCAGGTAATAACTAACTTTTTAAAAATTATCGAAAATTGTACAGACATTAATCTAAGTATAAACAAAGCTTAAATTTATCATTTTTATTTTTATTTTAATGTCACGTACTGGAAAACTGTAAAAAGAGATGACTTCAATCGTTCGCACATCGAGTCAAGTGAATTTGTAAATTTAATTTACTATTTGTATACGTAATTCTGTTTTAAAGTCAAACAAGATAAGATTCAAAATTTTGCAAGAGGTTTTTTTTTATATAAAAATGTATGCAATCTTTATGATTAATCAATTTCACTTCATGTGCCCTTTAGGTTTCACACCATCGCATTCAAAAAAATAGGATAAAGAGTAATTTAAAAAAAGGAACAAAGAATCATTTTTACGAAACTATTGCTTTTTGGAAACCGTTCCTGATGTCATACAAATTTAATAACAAAATTTTGGTAACATCGTTTAATTTTCGCCTGCGAATCTCAGGAACTTTTTGAATATACGTAACGCGCAGATATTGCTTTTTTGTATTGAGCGAAGTCATAACATTACGTACGTATGTACCGTAAATCCAAATACCAATGAGAGTTTTGTTAAACATCATTTTATCTCGTGCTTTGCTTAAACATTATGGTCCCTACAAAAAATACATTACATCTATAAGCAGTTTATACATATTTTATGTATATACATAACACGTTTCCTCTTTTACCTTCATTTCTTGCTAATTAATCACTGCACTCCTCAACTAATACTTTACTTTTCGAACATAAATTTTCAACAAACAATCTTCTCACTTTCTTTTCACTTGTATTAGACGAGGAATGTTACATACGATAACAATAATGTAAACATCATTAACATCACACTGCATTTTTTCTACTTTAAAAAATTTCTCGGGGTAATGCAAATTCAATATTGTGCATAACTAAACGTAAAATTATAATTATGGTAGTAATATAATTATAATAGTATTAATAATAATAATAATAATAATAATAATAATAATAATAATAATCATAGTAGTAATAATAAGAAAAACTTACGGGTACATTACAGTTTAAAATAAAATATAGCGCTGATCAGGTCAGTATATAAATCGAAGAAAAATCAAGAGAATAAAATGAGTTTTTTTTTCAATAAACGAGTATTTAAGTAACATAATTAAAACGTTGAGTGATTAACTCGTAAGCCGAGATTCATAATTTTTCTACAAGAGATACTATACATGATCCACTGAATCGAAGACAGTCACAAACACATGACAGTAAAAATTCGAAAAACATTGATTCCCATCAATAATCTCGTTCCACATCTCCTTTTTACAGTATATAAATTCAGTTTATATTTTATACAACTATTTATGTACATTCGCAGCATAGCTCTGGATATATAATAGTGTTTCATTAACTATTTTATTTATATTGACCATCGACAATCGCTTACAACGTTTTGAAACGTCCTTCAATTAAATTTGATTAGTCATTGTGTAATTTCCACCTATTCACAGCACATTTTTTAAATTTTTTTTTTAATTTTTCAAGCCTTGCTTCAAATCCCATCGTGTCTCCCCCTTTACAATTTAGAATTAGGTATTTTCATTCTTTTCGAACAAAATTCCTGATATTAATGAGAAGTATTCCACGATTAACGATTGAATTTAAAGAAGGCTATATTTATAGCCCACAAACGGACTAAAAAAATTTATCCTAAAAATAATCGTTTATATTACGCTAACAAGTGCTAGCTGAGAAATTGACAGTAAAAAGGCCAAGCGGCTAAGGTTCGATACTTCAAGAGGAAAAATCCGCAGAGGCTAGTGCCTTACGCGTGCAGTCTACAATTAAAAAGATTCGTACTCAAGGGCTATGTAAGATATCAGCAGTGCGACTCATTAAAATATAAAGCAGCCTGAAGTATAAGATTTTTAACAATTTTCATTTCAAAAAATCAATGTGCAGAAAAAATTTCCAATCGTGTCGATTACACTATGGACTTTTTAAGATATCTCGAGTGGTAACATATTTTTTTTAAATTTGAAGTCAAGATTTTAAGACAAATGACTTTAGTGCATTTTCAGATAAAAGCAATAAAATTTTTGCAATTTCCAAATGTACATTTAAATTCTACTTACAGAACGATTAAATTCTTTCAACTTTAATTACCATTGAATACCTGAGTAAGTTATGTAGTTTTGTCGTTACTTTAAATTGAACCGAAAAAGTACTTGGATACAAAACTAGTGGATATTCTCGTTTTCACAAGTATTGCAGCCGAGAACCTTATTGAGCCTTTGAGTATATCAATGATTTGCGGTCCATAACGGAAACAAATTTCGTTGCTCAAAAGTACTTGCGTACATCTTCAATTTGGTTTATTCTTTTTTTACAGATTGTTATATCCCTCAGGTCTGCTCAAAAGCTCGTAAATTATTAATCTTATGTTTAAACGAAGAATAACTTCATTAATAAGAGCTTGCATTGTTTGTGTATAAACAACTGATAAATTCGATACCCTTGAAACTTTCTTAAAAAATAAAATACATGTAAAGAAAAATATTTTACAAGTTATTCTGCCCAGTTTCATTAGCAGTTATATAAATTCTAAGAATTTCCATTATTTTACCTACGCTATATTGACTACCGTTTTTATAGAAATCTACATCTCCTGTTTAAGAAAGAAAGAAAGAAGAAAATAAATAGTTATTTAATCAAGACATAGGTTTTTGCACTGAAACTATTATTTATATAGATTGATAGCTCCGTTGTCTTAGTCTATTTAACTTTATACCGTAAGTTCGTCTAGTCTTACATCTTTCATTAAGGCAGGAGTTTTTTCATTTATGTATTTACAATTATATATATATATGTATACATATATATATATATATTGTGCATTCCGCTCGTGCAAGGCTTTGACTCATTAGAGTGACGAGTCGGACGAGACGAAATGTCGTTTTTCATCGCGACCTGCGGGTCTGGTTAGACCGTAAACATTTCCTTTTCGAAATTTATTCCGCGAAAAGCAAAATACGTATTGCCTAATGATATATTTTTGTCTTTATCGTTTTGTTCATGGCCGTGACGGTAAAATAAATTCGTCAACGCGAACAGAGGATATGTACATTATTTTTTTGCAAATTGATCGACAAGGACTCGTATGGACGTTCATACGAGTTGACATATATTATAGAATAAAAATAAAGGAGCAATGAGTCTCTTGCGTTCTGCAATTACTAGGTTGTAAAGAGGCCAGCATTAAACCTTTCGATTGAAACTGTCGGTGGCATTCGGAGCTGGCTTAGTGATAACGTCAGGCTCAGGCTCTGCTAGGAGTGATTGCCTCGTGTCGGAGACGTCCGGGACGCTCTTTGAATCTTGGGAGGCGCGCGTTGCCGTTAACGACTCAGTCTCGTCGAGATTTGTGGACTTTGTCACCTCTGTGGGCGAGGAGATCATCGACGATGGCGTAGGAACCTCGGAATTTGGCAGGTGCGCACTATTTCCCTCATGCGGATGAGGTTTCTCCTCAAACACTACAATGTGTTAAAATTAATTTAAATGTGATCCCCATTTTTTCCAATTGAACTTTTCTCTCTCGTTTAAAAACTTACATTTATCAAGACTAATTATGGATCCTACAAGCTCGTTAACAGTAAGTGCAGGTATTTGATCCTCCAACTGTCTTCTTCTTCGTACTAACCACCAGTCAACAAGAAACAGGGCTAGTGCTAGAATCTTGATACCGCAGCAAAGGCCGACATATCTAAATCGGTAATATTGATTAATCATTGTTATGTTAAAATATAAATTTTTTTTTTTTAAGTTTAGTTACCTATATCTAAACTGTTCGATATCATACAGGAGGCAGCGTCCACCTTTTTCACCACAAGTACTTTTCCACAATAAACAAGTAGAATCAATAAGATTTCCGAATAAAATTGGCGCTGGTATGTAACCAAACAACCTAAATATTACAAACTGCATTCCTAAGGCAAACGATCTTTCTTCTTCCGATACAGACCTGTGAAAAAATCAAATGTTTCATCTGCTCGAATGTCATTAAAAAGGTTTAACGTAAGATTCTTACCGCAAAACTATCATAAGAAGCGGCATTTGCGTTACAGCTACGACAAACGTCATAAAGAAAAGTAAAATCAAAAATGGAAATATTGTTTTACAAGGTGACGTGCATGGGCCAGCCGTAGCTACAGGCACCACGGTTACTTCAGCAAATTCGGGGGCTGCTGGTGGAACGACAGTCAAGTTACCGTGTATACCTAAAAGAGAAAAGATTTTTTTTTTTTTTTTTTTTTATAACAGAAAATTATACAATATTTGGCGAAAATGTAAACTTACAAGCACAGTTGGTAAAATTTGACTTTGAACTGAAGGCAGTGCAGCCGGCGTGACAGGGGCTGAAGTATGTGAGACCATTGTTGCCGCAAACTGGTTCTACGTCCGTCATACGGCACTCGCAACCAAAGTTGCAGGCGGCAGTGAGATTAACCTGAAAGGGCTCGGGACCCTTGCTGCTGCTGTTGAAATACGGAATGGTCGTTCCAGCCATTTTGACGTTGTCACAGCCAAGGAAAAATAGCATGGCATAGCACAAGAGGCATATGACATTCGAAACGAGAACAAATTGCACTGCACCCTTAGGCCTAAGCTCGAGTCGCTTGAGTAAGCAACCACCAAAGAAAATTCCAATGCACGCACCAGGAATGGCTATGGAGCCTGTGAAAATCGAAGCCTGGCTCTTGCCCAAACTGAACTGAGTCTCCAAATATTTCGGCAGGAAGACCACAAAACCCGAGACGATTACGAGCTCCATACAGGCACCGAGGCAGGTCACTACATACACTGGATTGCATACTAGTCGCCACATGCTTCGCGGAATGTCTAAAACAAAGCGAGTCATTTTTTATTCATAAAAATTCAATCCTTAGTTTCTACAGTTTATCGAATTTAAAATTTATACCTTTTACGTCTTTGCCGTAACCATCGTCGGAAGTTTGTGGTTTTTTCGGCTCTTTATTCTGATCTTTATCTTTGTTTGTGGGCGGTTTACTTTTTTCGATAATTCTTATTTTTTCTTTCTCTCTTTGCAGAGTTTTAGGGAAACTGAAAAACGGAATCGCTACCAATATTAAAAGTAATCCGCATAGGAGGAATCCTCCCCACCACATTCCGACCCATCGGTGATCTCCCGGATCTGTAACGGAAATTTAGTCGGCATTTAAGATTGACGTTTGGTAAATACTTTTATTCCTTAGAAAACTTACCTATACTAATAATGGTTCCTGAAAATGAATCCATATGAAAAGATAAGAGATATGCGCCAAGAAGGAATCCTAAAACTGGACCGAATGCAGCCATGCTGTACATGCAGCCTGAAAGAAAATAAGAATTAAAATGAAATAGATTTTACTAGTTTAGTGCAGATTTTTTCTTTTGCTCGTTTAATTACCGATATAAAGCGAAGCACTTTCAGGCCTGACGTGATCATCTATATAGGTAGTGCCGAGTGTAAACAAAGGAGAGCCTCCACAACCGAGTAAAAGCTGTGCTAGTACAAAGAGCATGACCGGACCAGCAGTCGATGGAGAACCTTGGATGCAGTTGTCTCCTCTTAAATTGTTGTGCGGTGCCAATGGAGGCGACGACAATCCCGTAGACAATCGACCTACTCCATGTTTAAACAGAATTATTAGATGCTAGAGGCTCAGAGAACTATATGTAGAGAAGGACGGCTGAAAAAACTTACCTAGTCCCATATCTTGCTCTCTCAACGAAATTCCGCGACAAATGTTATCCGAATTTGAGTTATTTACAGTTGTAGTGAGGTTTGGCTCTGCAGTAAAATGTGGCACCATAAATATCATCGATCCAAGGCCCATAATTACGGCACCTAAAATATGCGTAAATAAAGCTTTCAATTTCGCTGCAGCCCTATATTAAAATCTTTGAAGAGTTGAAACTCACCGATGGCAATCCATACTGGAATATGCCTACGACTGCCGAGATAACTGAAAAAAATAACCGTAATAACATTTCCTATTTCATAAGAACTAGCTATAAGGCCAGAGAGACTCGACGGAATCTCGAACCTTTTTTCGATGGTGGTAATGACAGAATTGATGTAGCCAGAACTGAGCGCCTGTTGCAGTGTGACGAGGAACGACAAAAGGAACACAAATACCTGAAAGAAAAATTTATCGATTAGATTCTCATTTCCAATTTGCTTTACACTCTCGCTCACCTTTATCCCGGCGAATCTTTGAATGAAGGCTGGCCTACAGCTGAGTATACCGCAATCCTTTGAATCTGGATTTATGGGTGGCGTTTGGGCTCGCTCCTTCTCAGGCCTGTTAAAGAGCACATTAACCGTTAATAATTCGCGTAAAGAGCATATTAAGCGAAACATTAATCCGCCGTTCCCACACTGGCCGCGCGCGGCAGCGAGAGAAGCAAAGTAGATCAAGGATCGGAGCGCGAGGTAACCTGCAGCCAAGAAATCGCTTTAAACCGCTTAGAATCATTTGTATTCTCAAAAAAAAATGCATTGCGTCTACTTTCAGGATTGACAAAGTTACCTTGCGCAACGCCTCTCCGCGTAACAACTAAACTCTGTTCTTGACCTCGTCTACGCCTCCCTTTCGAAAATCGCGCCCGTTATCAACAACATCTGCGACAGGTAGAAAAAAATGTAGATGCCCACTCGAATCGTAAAGGTCGGCTCTGGCGATAAGCGATCTCCTCTTTTTTTCTCTCCGCGCCGCTCTCATTGGTGAGGCGTGTCGGTGTGCTCGTGACGTCACGCTCCTGCGTATACGGGATTACAAAGATATATGCGGAATGTATATTAGGATCCGCGATGTAGACACGGATGGATGTATACGTATATATAAATAAAGCGGTGATTCGAGCCGCTCGGCGCTTTAGTATTCCGCTGCGGGAACTCCGGATACTTTCGAATCGCGAAATCTAAGGCGCTGGCGGAATATTATTAAGTGCCAGCCAGCCCTCCTTTCATAAACTGCCGAGCGGGCCTCGTATTATTATTGTGGCCGCTACGCTCCGCCGCCTCTGAATTTTAACGGTATTTACGTAGACGGCCGACGGGGGCGTCTTCTACTTTTTTTTATACTTCTTTTCCTCTCCTCGCCGATTCGCGTGGGCTTTTAATTCCACTTTAATACCTGCCGCAGAGCGTAAGCGATCGCAAGGCGCGCGTGAGAAAAATCCACGTTTCGGTTTCACAATTTAGAAATAAAGTGTGAAACAGTGTCTCTCTCTCTCTCTCTCCCTGCGATCGTATTACTTGAATTCAGCGCACGAGTGCTTAGGGATATTGCGAAAAATTAAAGCTTACGAAATGTATAACTTAAACGTTTAGCGGTATTACCTGTCCACTACCATGGAAGCACTTGGATTCCTGCTGTGACACTTGATGATAAAATCTCTGAAAAATGCAAACAGAAAAGGCGAAAAGCGTGAATATGATGGCATGTGCTTCGACGTCGAGTGTAAAATTATTCGCGTTGATCGTTAAACTATATATTAGATAAAAAGAAAAATATTTTTTTAAATAGTGAAACTTGCCGGGTATTGCGCAAGATGGGATGCGTAAACGCGCGGGAAACAAAAAATGTGAGCTAATCGTGTAATTGAGACGGAAGACTCGAGAAAAATAACTTTCTCGCCGTCGGACTGTCGAAAAATCGAGAATCGGCCGGGACCTCGAGCGACTTGCGCAATGCGTCACACCGTTTCAGGATGTTTGGATGTTGTAAAAACTCACGAGCCCACTTGAGCGTCTTATTGGTGTGCTTTTCTTCGTTGGAAAATTTTAATGTCCCGAGCGTAACGTAAAAGAGATTTCAACCGAGTTGACGGCTCAAATCCTCTCCTACAAAAATATCTAAAATCGGCGCCGTAATTTTTAGCCCACACTCCGCCCCGCCCCGCCCCGCCCCGCCTCGTCCGAGAACAACTTACTTTCGCAAACGCGGCACGACGCCTCGGATTGAAGCTACTACTTGGAAGAAGAATAAACAGCCCGACCGCCTGCCTGCGTTTACGCGTTAAACATTGTTTTAATTTGCTCCATTATCGTCCAGGCTCAAAGAAACGGTCGTCAATCAAGGCTGTAAAAAGGCGCACTGACAAAGCTCGAAAAACAAGTGGGCTGCTGAGTCGGGGCCTCCATAAAACTGAGCTAAATAAACCGCCATGAAAAGGTTCTTTGGTCCCGTAGGCGCGTATAGACGCGGCCAAGGTCGGGCCAAGTTTTTTCGCTCGTTCGCCACTTTGGAAATGTATATCGAGGTTAACGTCAGCCGCGGGATATGTTTTATGTACCTGTGGTCGACGAGGCCGGAGCTGGGGTTCCGGCTGTGGCAGCGGATGACGGTGTCGTGGCTGAGCCTGCTGCTGGTGGGCTGCTCGGCCGCGGCCTCGTGGCCCTCGGCGTTCTCCGCGGCGGCGCTGGCCGGGCTCTCCGCGTACAGGCCCGTCATCGCGTACATGCTCTCGTTGCGCCGGTGCCCAGAGTGGTAGTTGCTGCCCGACTCGGACCTGTTGGCCGTAAGCGCGAGCGTTAGTCCGAGCTCTCCGCTTGGGAGGCAGATTTTTTATTTTAAAAAATCACAAGTCCACAAGTCCAGCCGGACTTATCATTTAAATATCCACCAAATTACAAGTCCGGACAGACTGATGATTTAACTCAAGATTAATTAATAAATTCATTTTTTAAGTATCTGCAACCCTGATTTCGCAATACGTGATAAATTAAAAAATTATTATTTATTATTTTATTACAATAATAAAACAACAATTTTTTGTAACGTAAAAAGTATGTTAAAGGAATAACACACTTGTATAAGGATCCCTTGTATACTGAAACCTTTTTTTACTTATTTACTAACTTTTTGCCAACGATATAGTGAATGCAGTAAATTTGCTACATAGAGCATTAAAGGGTTAATTATGATTTAGTCGTAAATTAAATAAGAAATTTCTCTAGACTGGTAATTTGGTCGATATTTAAATCACAAGTCAGCCCGGATTTATGATTTCGTCGATATTTAAATAATAAGTCCAGCCGGACTGGCGATTTAAGCCCAAATTAAATGATAAATTAATTGGAGTTGTGGACTCGTTGAAAAATGACTGGGAGCTGAGTGGCGTGGTCGCACCTCTTGTGGCCGAATATGCTGTCGGTCTTGTGGCCGCTCTCGCTGCGCTTGTGGCCAAAGGCACTGGATATGCTCTCGGTCCGCTTGTGGCCGCAGAAGCCGGCGGCGCCCCCGGACTCGCTGCGCTTGTGGCCGCAGAAGATCGCCGAGGAGCTCGAGCCCTGCCGCTTGTGGCCCGGCTGGGCGCCGGCAGCGCTGCCCGCCGTCGACGACATCCCGCTGGCCCAGGCCGCTCCTCCTCCACCGCCTGCCCCGGAAGCTCCTCCACAGCTACAAGCTCCCCTGCCTCATTTCCTCATCTCGCCGGATCTGAAACAGAAAGCAGGGAGACCGGTCAGTTCCGCGAGCCTCTCCACTATATCGACCTCCTCCCATGAAAAATTAAGCAAGGTCTATAAGCACTCCGCTTCCTTGCCCCTTTCCAAAAACTTTACACCCAAGCCTGAATCGCGCACGGCCAATTATTTATAACCGTTTAGAGCGTGCGGCCGCTGTCGCTCGATTTCCAAGGCTGCGGTGTAAGGCCTTCCGAGCTGCGGAATTTCTAGATGCGTCGGAAAGTGCAGCCGATCGGATCGAAGCGTCCGAGCGTCAGGCGCATCGCTTTGACTTAGCAGCTCGTAATTCCACTTTGGAAAGCTGCCCAGATTTTTGCCCGACCGCGCTTCCTCCGTCGGTCTAATTGCGTCAGAGCTCCGTCAAACGGCGAGCTCCCCTTTTGTCGGCCGATTGCTCTGCGCAGCTCGTTAGAAGGCGAGAGCGTTACGACGAACCGTGTATTCCGTTAGAGCTAGGGGACCGTATCTCCATTCTTTCGACTCTCAGAGATAAGAGTCCCGGGAGTGTGCTGTTAGACGCCGTGAGAAGAGCAGCGGCATATCCGCCTCGTAATTAGCCGCAGGTTTGTCGAGGCTCCAGGAGGGAAAGTTCATTGAAACGCGGCGGTCCGCGCGCAGTGTCAAGGCTGCCGCCTCTGCCTCTCCTCCTCGAGTTCGCGCTTGCGAAGAGCTTGCGGCGTCTGCGGCAATGCAGCAAGTCTAATGCGGCGCGCTTGGAGGCTCGCTACAGCGCTGCTTAACCTACATAACGGGCCCGAGACTCGCTCTCTCTCTCTCTCTCTCTCTCCCTGCAGAGACGTTCTCAGGCGCCTATGTAGCCGTCCACTATAAATACGAGGACCTTGAAAGCTCTCGGCCGCGACGTCACCGCGCCCTCGCGGACTTTAAACTTTCGGCGAGGCGCGCGACTCGCCAGCAGACGCTCATTGATTTTCGGAGCCTCTCTAGGTAAATAAGAAACGAGGCGTACCGCGACGCGGGGATCGATGCCGAACCTTCTCCGCCTCCGCGGGGGGACGACGTCCGTGCACTTTTCAGCCTGCATGTGCTTCGTTCCGCTCCGCTCTTCCGCGTACGTAAGCTCGGCCCCCCGAGCCGCGTGCCGGCTAATTCGACGAAATAAATCAGGCGAATTCGGAGGAAATAAACAACGGCTCTGCAGCGGCAAAAAGTATTGATCAATCCGCTTTGCGGCACTGGAACATATTCCTCGAGGATATTAAAATGAGCGACTATAGCTCGTAAACATCAGCTAATACCAGCTTAGCTTCCGGCTTTGTCGATGAGCGAGCTTTTGCGGGACTCGTTGCGAAAAAAAGAGAGCGTTTTGTACGCAGTTCAGGAAGAACCGAGACGAGCGCGCCTAATCTGCGAGCTATCGCCTGCGTCAATTATGAAACGAGCAAACAAGCGTATACACACGCCGACGAACGAGATAAAGATGTGCCGTAAACAGCCGCTCTCTCGCGGGGACACGATAAGCTCTCTCTCTCTCTCTCTCTCTCTCTCTCGCGCGCGCGCTCGTTATTCGCGGGGCCGAGTATATCGAGACGGAAAAGATGTCAAGTAAAAGAAACGCACGACCGGGGACAGCCTTGAGAGACAGACTCCCCGGCGTTTGCGCGCTTTCCTCTCCAGAGCGCTTTTTCAAATATTTGCACTGCCGCGCGCATCGCTCCTCGTCCCCCCCTCGCGCCTGCGCTTTTTTCGCCGCGTGAAAAAATATTTGCCGAAGAGCCGCTTGTGTTTTTCTTCCCTCCGCCTTTTTTTTTTCTGTACCTCTAGTACTTTCGCGCGTTCAATCGTTCGCGTAATATATTTTCGTCGAGAATCGGCGGCGGCCCTTGAGCTCTGCGCGCGCGGCTAGAGCCGATTCTCGCGCAGCGTAAACAACGTCGTTAAAGCAAACGGTACTGCCGCCGCGAGCGTAGCTGTCCGCGGCGCACGGGGCCGGATGTGCGCGACACGCGTCTTTCCTATACGCGCGCGGAGAATCGCCGCGAAATGCGAGCGGCCGAGAAAAGAGCGGCGGATCAATCCGGAAAGCCGGCTTTTCCTTGTTCTTTGCGTCCGCCTCGAGGATTAAGTTGTGCGTCGGCACCTTACGCGGATCGAGGCTTTCGTCATTCGGTCTGCCAGAAGGCAGGAAGTCTGAAAGCTAATAGCGAGAGGGGCTCCACGTGTTTTTCTACGCAATTGATGTATCGCTCGGGAGATCCACGTGCTCGCAACGAACCGAATCACCTCTACCTTATTATGCACTTTGCAGATGCGCACGCGGGCCTGTTACCTATATACATTCAATCCTGTCGAGTCAGCCGAGATTCCTCTGCGATCCAACGTATTTTCGTCCTTTTCCTCCCTCGCTCCAGCTCTGTATTCGTTTATTAGGCCTATAGGAATATTAATAGAACTGCTCGATCGATTTGCCGTCGGTGTACAATCTGAATATTTTAAATATAAATCAAGTAGCTTAGGCATTTCGACATTAAAATTGTCTATACGTGCTCTCGGTTCTAATTTACGTAACGGCTTCTTTTTACGTGCAGCGTCCGATTACAAACGATAAGACACATAGTTTTCGGGTATGAGTGCGTTTCAATTTTTCCTATTTTATCCCTTGAGAGACATTTTTATTTCGTCAGGCTGATTTACCGGCCGCAAAAAATTTCGTTCGCAGAGGGGGGAAGTAAAAATTTTCAATTATAGAACTGAGTTCACCGCCATTGATGACGTGTAAAATCAACTTCGGACTTATTTATAATGCAATTACTCAGGTACGTGCTTAAGGATCTTGCGTTTATTTGATCGTGAATAATAAAGTTGAAGAATTTCGTTAACCTTGAATTGGTCATTCCAAAGTTAAGTGGAATGTCTTGATTATTTGATCAATAAAAGATTAAGTACAGACCTTTCAGCTCGAGAATTGCAGAAATATTTTAATGCACAGAAAATGCAAAAAGAAAAAGAAGGAACAGGACGGTGACCAGAAAATAATCCGGCGAGGGTAATTTGCCCGCAAAACCAGTTAAAAACTCGTAAAGCTTGACCTAGCTCGTATACAGGTATTTATAACTGAAAAATGAAAAGAGGCAAGTGTGTTTTATTCCTTATTTTTTTATCGAGAAAGAATAATGCACGACGGGCTTCGGGATGAAGTTGAAGAATGACAAAAGAAGGACTCGCGTTTGCGGGGGTCGGTGCACCGAAATTCTTGGATGACATCCAGGAAGTGCGGCACTGACGACTTGTATATATAAGCGAGAGGCGGAAAAAAAAAGAACGCCGGGAAAAAGCATATCCGCATTGCCGATATTCCGAGGCGGCCTAATTATTCGAATTCCGATATTGCAATTAGAAGCGAGTCGTGAGTTAAATTTCTGCCTCCTCCGCCGCGGGGGGCTTGACAATCGCGACGTTTATATCGAGCTTGCCCCCCGTTTTCCGATAAAAGTCCTGCGAGCCGCCTCGGCCGCCGCGACATATTATACGGCGACGAGGCGATTTAAATCGAGCGACGTATCGTTGCGCGCGGTAGACGCGGGCAACTAGATCCGCCGAGCGATGAATCGAACGAATCGATGCCTCAACCTTAACCTACTTTTTCGGACGATACGCTGACTTGTGCGTGCGCGCATCATCTCCGCTGGTGGGGAACGAGGAAACGGCCGCTACTTTCTCTCCCGCCTCCCTCGCGCCGATCGCGTAACAACGCAGCTGCACCTCTCTCGGGGCTCGATTGCGTTTCTTTGCAGGAGGACTTCTTTTCACGGAGAGAATTTCGATATTTTAAGCACATAGATGTCGCGTGAGAGCGAGGAAAATGGAAAAGTGGAGGGAAAAGGCGAGAGCTCGTAAACATGAAAGCCGAGCAGCCAAGGTCGGCAATCTCCGGAGATTGTTACACACCTTCTTACCCGAACGACTAATCGCTCCTAATCGTTTTGACTTTCTCCGTTACCGGTGATAGCGCGATTAAATTATCAGCGGCTGTGAAGTAACGGGACACCATAAGCCTGTAATTTATGTGATGTAAACATTCAATATACTTTCCGTTCCAGTCTTCACTTGGATTTCTATGTTTTTTCGTTTTTTAAATCGACCTCGAATCCGCGCTGTTTAGCAAAGAAATACTTTTATTCGCCAGTTGAGGTATAATAAGTGAAACGCGCAGTTTGCATAGGAGCGGTGAAATTTTCAGCGTAATTATGTAAAGCCAGGTTGAGAAAGAGCCGCGCTTGCGTAATTAATAATTAAATTTTTGCCGAGGAAGAGAACGAGTGCAAGTTATCGCTCTTTTAATTTAGCTTTTCCGATAGTGTTTACAGTGCTACTTTAACAGTCACTGCAATTGTACACGTTTTTTTTTATTGTCTCGTCGTAAATCTTGGGCTTTAGTACACGATATTTTCTAATTTATTATCTGTTGTCAAAAAGTTTCGGGATAATTTTCCAAACAGCGTTCGCGAATTAAGCCCGATTCCGCAGCGAGCGCTAGAATATTTTTCACTTTTTATCGCGCAATCAGCTTGGATTTGTGGAGTATCGTAAGTTATAAACTGCAGGAGTCGCGAGGGCAAGTAGTAAAAGGAGAGAGAGAGAGAGAGAGAGAGAGAGAGAGATTATGATTAATTAACCGAAACGAGGTTAACCGGGACACAAAAAAGCCGAAAAGCAGCGCGTCTACTCGACTCGAGGCAAAGTAAAAATCTCTCGACGGACCGAAGAATTGCGTGTGCTCTTTTTATTCCTGAAACTGTCGAACAATAGGCACTTGCTTAGGATGTAAATTCCGCGCGAGTAAAATCCACTCGCGCCTCGTTCCCGATACATAAAACAAGCTCGAGTGGCCTCTCCTCATTGAAAAGAACAAAGGAAGCCATCGCGAGTGTTTTCGGAATCGAGGGAGGGAAAGAATTTTGCTTTTCTTGCGCCGCAGTTGCGGGAGTCGCCAATCTCCGAGACGGTCGACGGCCGCTGCTGCCGGTCAGCGCGCCTATGAATCATCTTTCCTTCTCTCTCTCCCGGCGGTTTTTGACCCGGTTTTATGGTTCCGGGAAGGGACGCGCGCAGAGATCGGTCGGGCATGCAGGCACAATGCAGGTATGTGCAGCGGCGCACCGGCCGCCGTCGAGCATTTCTATAGACGCAGGCCGAGGAGTTTCAAGGTTCAGCGGAATCGTCGCTCCCCCCGCTATGACTCTTCAAATTCTCGACTTTCGAGACTTTTCAGTTTCGCCGCGACAATTTCAATTATTCTACATAACCGTTATAAACTCCTCGCAGCCGATCCGCACTTTCGACCCGCGACGCGTTTCAGCTCCATTTACAGACGTTCGCCTCGAAGCCCGGAGGACGCCATCTTTCGATTCTGCCTTAAAACGGTGAGAAACCTCGAGAAATCCCATTTCCTGCGATAGGCAAGGCGCGAACAAACTTGTAGCAACCACCTTTTTCGAGCCCCGCCAGCTCCTTTTTTAGAGACCCGCAGTCCTCGATCAGAACAAAGATGCAGCGGAATGACGCGCGCGCGTCTTTTTCGAATTCTTCTTTTTCTTTCTCGGGCTTATCTCGAATACCGATGTTTATTTCCTTTGTCGCTTTTAGTTTACTCTTTGAATAATTTAGTCTCTTTATTTCTCGTCGTAAAGACAAAGACAATTTTTTGCCGTAATTTAATTCTAATTACCAGTCGGATTTGAAACTATAACTCTTCATTGCGCGTCAACGTTTACGTAATTGGAGCAGCATTGTAAAGGACTGTAAAATGATCGGCAATTAAATCTGTTTGCCAATGAATTTCCCCGCAGCCATGTAGAAGCCTTCATTGAAAACGGATTTTTCTCAAGCCAGAAAAAAAATTGCTACAGGTAAATTATACTTGCAGCTTGGATCTGATTCATCCATTGACGCATGAATTACAATTAATTGTCTGCTCTTACACTTGACTCGCGCGTATCTCTCTCCCACCGTACAATAAAAGTTTAATAAATATATACGAGAGCGCACCGCTGGGATGCTTGCGCAACGCGACTTGTCTTTTAATTGAAGGATTACGATTTCGAGCCGGCGGACTTTCTCGCTCGAGCTTTCAATAATTAAACTCGATTATAAAAGGAATTAGCGGAGAATCGAGCTCCTCGTTAAGCCGATACATTTTCCGGAGAGAATATTAGCGCATCACTGCCTCTCTCGCGAGAGAGGCGCGACATAATCCGCGAGACGGCGCAACTTATTTTATATAATCGCCGGCTCCTCGCTAAACGACGCTGCGTCTCGCTTTCATAAAGTTACATAAAATATAAAATGAGTTGGTTAGCGCGACGACGGCCTCGGAGCACTCTGGCGAGACGTCGGAGTCTGATGTAGCGGGGGCCGCCCTCGTCGGGGGGCGAAAGCAGCGGCGGAGGCAGGATAAAGCTGCGGGAGGACGAGATAAAAAAGAGTCGGCCGGTGCTCTCGAGCGACGTACCTGCTAAAGTGGCGACAGCCGGTCCCCCTTTCCCCGTCGACCCCGCGACCCTTGGCGGCGCCGGATGTCGGACGACGGATCCGGGTAAAACGTGCCGAAAATCGTGCGACGCTTCCTGCTTCCTCCTCCGCGGCGGCTCCGCGGAAAAGGATAAGTCACCGAGAAGAATAGAGGCTCGAATTTCCAGCGGGCCGGCAGATAAGCGGCAGCGTCGGCGCACGCCGCGCGGGACACCCGGAATTTCCACGCGTCTATAAATAATGCGCGAGCCGCAGGCGGCGTCGAAATAAACCGAGCCTGATGATTCACGCGACGATGACGGGCACTGCAGCTGCAGGAACAGCAGCTCCTGCCCGCGTCTCAGGTGTCGTTCACCTCCTCGTCTGCCCCGGCATCCGAGCGCTTATCAGTCGGCGCAGCAGCCCATCTGCCCCGGAGAGATTGCGGCCCTTATCTCCCTCTCGTTACGAAACAATATTCGCTTCGTTCGCAATATTGCATTCGTTTGGCCTTCTCCAAAAATCGGGCGCAGATAAAGCGCGGAGCGTTTATCTGCGCGACGAAGCCGAATGCCGGCCAATATATCCCAATCGCCTCCGCTCTCGCCGCTGTTATTTCTGCCGCGCGAGGCGAGAGCGCCGGCCGAGTGCGGGCGCACCGAGCGAAAATCGATCACGCCGAGCATTGTGATCCCGTTAACGACGCCGCGTCGCTTCTTTGCTCCCTCTCTTTCTCACTGCGAAGGCGCGGATTCGAAAGTTTGCCCGATTGCAAAGTCCTCGAAATACGGCCCACCTTTCTTTTTTTGCGTCGGAGGCCGACAAGGCCGCCTCTTTTCGGCCAGTCAAAACAGCCAGCCTGGTAAATGGAGTGATTAAGTAACGCGGAACGCGAGAACGCTATTGATTTTGCACTGCCGGAGTTTCGCCGGCGGTGCATGAACGATCGTCGCTCGGCGAGAGAGCGATTTCCGAGTTATTTGAACGTTTATTAAAAACGTCGGCCGCTGGAAATCAATGAGCGCGACGCGCTCTCTCGGCCTATTGACGCACGATAATGATGGACACAGCCATCGGAACGGAATAAAATAGACGCGCGGGGCTCGATCCGATCCGTCGAGCGGTCAGCTTAGCAACGTGCTTCGCTATACGTGCTTTCGGCTGACCTAGAAAGCCGAAGCCTCGGCTTCACGTGACTTTTTTTTAATTTCGGTCAAAATATAGGCGGCGTTTGCGTAAGCGAGGCCAGCAATTGGATTAAGGCGGGAGGGTACAGGCGGACGGACAAAAGCCGATTTTCCCTTCGGGAGGGAAAATTTTCCGGAGCGAAAGATCGCCGATAAGCCGAGCGAGGAATCAAAAAGTGAGTCAGTCGGTTTTTCAAACACTGATAAGGACAAAATCTGAATTGAAAATTTATTAAGCATTAGGAGTGACGCGCGATATTCCAATCGAAACGAAATTAATCCGAACAATGCACAAAGAAAGCGGTTTACCACTTGTATATTCTCCGAGTTCTCGGCTCTCTTTTCGTCGCGTCAATCAGCCTCAGCTGCGAGCGAGGCGTAGAGGATGGCACGGAAAAAAATGCCGCCGCCGCCGCCGCCGCCGAGCTCAGCGGTGGTCCCCCGGACGAATATCTCCAAGGGGATGAAGAGAGCGGCGCGCGGCACGTCTTGAACAAACAACCTGGAGCTTCCTTGGCAGCTCTGCGCGCGGCGGTACACAGATCGATAGTCAATCGTCGCGCCTTTAAAAGAACCGTGCAACGAGTTTCTTGCCCGCGAGAGTCGAGCGCATCGAGCCTCGTTGCTTTTAAGCCCATCGACTCGTCGCGTCATCGCTCGACTTAATGAAAGCCGGGAAGATTGACCGAGCGATACTATATAGCTGCAACGTAATCGCGCTCGCGCTCGCTTTTCTTTTTATTCACGGCGCCGCGTGTGCTTTTACTTTTATTCAATATGAAATTTCAGGAATTACCTAACCTCCGATTCGTTATCTTTTTTTTCTTTCAGCTGCGCTCTCCGCGCGCCCGGATTATCATTATCTCGACTAATATGGGCAGGGAAGCACACTTTACGTCTTGTCGGAGAGTGGAATTTTCTTGAGCAACTCTTGCCGAATTAAGAAAGTAAGAATTTGAAATTAGGATTTCGGCAACTTGGCCGAATTGTCGATATGTCGCTCTGTCCCCTCGACACTTTCTCAAAACTTCCGAGAGGCGAACGAGCAAACTTTAAAAATCCCCCCCGTTTATTGTTCCGATGCTCTTCCGTAAATATGTTTCTCCGGTAATTGGCTTTCGCAACACGCAAATTATTAATCGTCCTGCAGGCGAATTCCCGTTTCGGCTCTTAAACATTACTCTCGGGATCCATTAAAAATTTAGCCGGGATCAATTTCTCTCTGTCTCGTCCCCCTCGTGCCGTTGTTCAGGTGTGAAATAATTTGTTCGATCGGACGGCGGGGAAAAACAATCCGCTCCGTCAAACGAGCTAATTCCGACGCAAAGCAAAGCAAAGCCGAGCGCCTTTGCAGTTTCGGTAAATCGCGACGACTCGGCAAGTGCGCGCGCAATCGTGCGCGAAAACGGGCAGAGAGCGGTGTGCGGGCCGCCGGAAAAGAAGGGAGCCAGAGAAAAACAATGGGAGAGCCGCGAGGCGTCATACGTGGGAAGAGCGGCGCGTGGCAAGGGTCAGTCGGGACGGGAGAGGCTAATTAAAGGCAGCATTTCGAGCGCGTTCGTTCATTGAATCTAATTAGCGAAAGCGCCGGGGCAAAACAGCGTTCGCCTCGTTGACGGCGACTTGGACTCTGCGAAGGTCAGCGGGAGCTTTCTTTCTTTCTTTCCTTCCTTCGGCACGCGGCGGAGCGACGCTTTTATCGGCTCCGCTTTTGTTTTTCCTTTTTCCGCCCCGAGGAATGCTCTGCTCGCGCGTACGAAAGCATGCAAAGCATTGCTTTGCCGACGAGTGTCGAGCGCTCGGGGAATCGAGGCTCTTTAGAAAAACTATCTCTCCAGCTCGAAAGCGGTGTAGCCTAATCTGGCTGGTCAACAGACGTTGTCACCGATTGTCTTCGTACAAATAGAGCGATTGCAGCAAGAGCCGCGATTAAGGCAGCAGTGAGAGGAAATATTTAAAAGACCTCTCGAGCGCCCCGGGCCTAGGAAAATGTTAGTTTTCAATTTAGACGAGACGGTACACGGCAACGTTTTCGGTAAAGAGACAGCGGAGAAGCTGCTCGAGGCTGAGGAGAAAATTGAATTTGCCTTTTCCGAAAGGAGCATGATAAAATAGCCTGAAAGACACGATTGCCCCGTCATCGGCTTTGAATTAGCGGGCGTTGCAAACGAGGCGAAAATCGATAGCTCGTTCGAAAGCTCGAAAGTGTATCAAGCGGAGCCGATTCCGTACGACGAGATTAGAAGGGCGGCAAAAAAACGCGTAAGATCAATGCCAAAAGCGTAAACAAGAGGGAAAGACGGGCCGCCCGAGGAGCGAAGAGAAAGGTGAGCCCGAGACAAAGAAGCGGAGGGAGAGCACAAGGATTTGCACGAGAGGGAAAGCACCGTTCGTCGAGCGACAAGCGCAAGAAAACGAGCGCGAAGAAGCGAGCGAGCAGCGAGCCTAACTGGAATAGAAGCAGCGAAGCAGCGCCGCTGTTTTCAGAGCGATTCGGCGCAAATCTCTCTCCCAGCAAAAAAAGGCGAATCAAACGAAAGGGAAATAGCGCCAAGTGCGAGGCGCGCGGGGGGGAAAAGCCAGAGTCGCTCGGCTGCCTCGCAACCTGTTGGAGAAAAAAAATAGGCCTGTCGCCAGCCCGAGATAAGACACGCAGCTCCGCGTAGGTACGTATCGGCTCGACGAGCAGAAATCCCAGTCGTAATTCGCGGAAGAATCGATCGGCCGGCCGCAGGCCAGCGATTCCCGCTACGGAGCCGTCGAAAACAATGGAAAAAGAGAGCTCGAGAGCGACGGTGGCCGCGATAAACAAGATGACTGGAGCTACGCAATACGTGCGTGCGCGGGCGCATAGGTGTGCGCGAGCGAGTTTGAGGTTAGGAGACTTACCCTCGGCTGCTCTGCCTGGAGACAGGGCGATATTCAGGGCTGCCTCGTGGTGTCGTGCTCCGGCTGCGTCTCAGCTCTCCTCGGCCGTATCCGCAGCGTCGCGAGCACAAGCACGGATGGGAAAGGGAGAATAATTGAACAGTAGTTGCGGAGCACACACAGCACTGACACTCGCTCGCGCGGACGTACACTCGTCGACTCGGGCAGTCGAGAGTAAACTCGAGCGGAGCAGCGACGGCGGCGGCGGCGGCGGCGGCGGCGGCGGCAGCGCCAAATCACATGGCAGATATTGGCCTCTCTCTGTGGCGCTCGACGAGCGGACCAGCTGTGCACTCCCCCCGCCTCGCTTACTCTTTTTTTCGAGCATGCAGAGAGGAGAGGGCCTTTGTGGGGAGCGAGCGCGGCGACGACGTCCGCTGACGGTCAGGCACCGGATCGTTATTCTTTGTGCGTCGTCCGTCCGCCCGTCCAGTAGTGCGGGAGCCAAGCCGCGCTGACCGGCGAGAACCGAGCTCTGACCATAAGCGTCACACTGGGGCAGATATGCGCGCGCGTCCCCGAGCGAGGAATCGCTCTGCCTCCCCCGCCCCCTCTACCTAGATGGTGCACTGTTGCCGAGAGCCTCCCCGCCAGTAAGCCCCGATCGCAGCACGAGACATTTAAACGCGCAGGCAGCCCGAGAGCCAGCTGCTCTCTTTCCTCCGGCTTATTTTCATCCTCTCGAGTTCAAGCTGAATCCCTCGTCCATGCAAAATGCACTTTTACTTTCTGCTGTAATTTAATAGTTTTCTTTTTTTTTTACTTCGATCATATCCGCCAATAAAAGAGTCGAGAAATAAAATCCCCCTTTATTTTTTAAAGACCACCCTTCACTTAGGTGCGTAGCTCCATTATCATCGTCGTCGTCGTCGTCGTCGTCGTCGTGCTCTGAACAGCAAAATTGCGCAAATAACATCCGCGTATGAAATGCACAGCTGTTTACAGCTGTTCAACGTACGATGTACGTACCAGTCGGCGTTGCCAGATTTCTTAATAAATACGCTACCTTTAAATAAGATTAAAACTAATTAACCTTCTCCCAAAGGCACAAAGGTATAAAACATTCGGGTATCAAATAAAAAATAAACTTGTGTTTTGCTGGCTGCAGCTCAGTAGTTATTACAAATATAATTATTGCAGGCACTAGCTGTAACAGAAAGTGAATGTGAGCGAAAAGTTAAAAGCTTCTTGGTATTTAATTCATCAATATTCTTCTTCCGTTAAAACTATATACGTATTTGGGTTAACAGAATGAATCACTCGGCAATGACAGGTTTTACGATTCTTTATTATCAACGTCTGATGGCCACCGAAGTATAAACTTTCATTGTGATGTAAAATAAATAAAGCTTGCAAGACACATTGCGGTCATACTTTGCACTTGAATTTTTATTGAAAGGAAAATTTTAACCTTGCGAGTAAAATATTGCAGCCACTTTGCAAGTGTTGTGTACAAAAACATAATTTAAAAAGATTTCAAAATGCAAAAAACGGGCCCCTCCGGGATTTGAACCCGGGACCTCCTGCACCCAAAGCAGGAATCATACCCCTAGACCAAGAGGCCGCTCGTGTTCGAAGTTCGATTTGACGCGCTATCTGATTTTTTTATCAGACCTCGGTAACAAAATGAACTACCCACTAACGCTGAAAATAAGAAGTACAGTTATTTAAACATATCAAGCACGTTTTCATTATAATCCATAAAATCTTGAAACTAAACATATTTTATAAGCCAAATATTTTATTACATGCTTTATATAATTATCATTTAAGTATTTAATTTTCAAAATTAAACTTTAATAATACGATTTATTAATTATGGATTTTCTTTAACATTTTTGTAGTGACTATTATTTATATATGTATATATAAATTAATATAAAAAAAATTATTACGTATCTTGCATCTAATACCTTCAAAAGATAAAGTAGAAATCTCTTCTTTAAAAAGTTTTTTGATCTTTAGAGCTACGCTCGGGAGTGTGTTTGTCGGTCAATAAGGGAAAGGACGGGTTGAAAAGAATAGGTGTGCGTTTCGTCCCGGGGTTACCGACTGGACTCATCAGTAAGGCGATGTCGATAACCCCTGCCTCAGACGCCATCAGGTGCTAGCGCTTTTAGGAATCGGGCTTATATATTAATTGCCTGGGCATTTGGCCACTTGCGGGAGTGAGCCCGGGAAGTCACGAGTCGCCACAGGGGTATATCCAACCTCATTTAAACGTTTGTTTTCTTCCAATTCTACTTCATGCATCATTTTATATGATTTAGCATATATATTCATTTGTCTAAGTATATTATCCAATTCTTTTATAAGTTTTAAATTGCACTCACCATTATTTTCTAATCTTAAATGTGAAGCAATTTCATTATTTATGATATAAAGTTGACCATATTTTCTACTTTCATTTACGTTAGGATGTAAAGCAAAAATATTATGATAAATTTGCCCAAATATTCGGATTACTTGAGGTCCTTGGCCAAATAATTTGTCAAATTACGCTCTAAAACTTGTAAATGCTAAAGCATTATTATATAATCTAATATTTTTTTTAAAATGTCTACTCTCTGCAGTATCTCCAGTTATTAATTATTGCTTTAATCGATCTGGATATATATTTAGCAGAGAATCTTCTGCTAAAATTACTTTTCCTTTATGACAACAGTTATTGAATTTTTTATCGTGAGTAAGTTCGAAACTAAAATGTTTTGCATTACAAATTCACATATCATATTCATCTCACCTAAATAATTCGTCCATATTAAAGTTTCATTGAAATCGGCATTCGTTATAAGATTGATTTTTTTTTTTTTTTTTTTTTGTTTTGCTCTATTTATCTTTCGTTTTAAGTTTATTTTACATTTTTCCTCTTCAGTTTTTCATTATATTTTATTCGTTGTTTCAAATTCTTTTTCATTTTATTTTCTATTTTTTCTATACTCAATATTTCATTCTTTTCCAAAGCTTTCTTCCTTCGGTTCAAATTTAAAATACCTTTTTCCTCTTGCGTTTTTCATTATATTTTATTCGTCTTTTCAAATTCTTTTTCATTCCTCCCTCGTTAACGCTCGGTCGGTAGAAATATTTGTAAGAACTGACGTTTAAGAAAAAAAAAAAAAATAATAATAAGAAAAAAAAATTAATTGTTTTAATTAATTGTAAAACATGGAACGGCAGCAAACATAATCTGCGCTGTGATTATAAAACATGTAGCGGCAGCAATAATAAAATGCGCTGCATGACTTTCTAAAAGTCCTTACTAACACGTCTCCGTAATTCTAATTATTTCTAATTAAAGAAATGGTAAATGTTAGAAGATATTATTTATTTTTGTTTTACTTTTCTTCTTTTTTAGAATGTATAGATTAGCGACCGGCGGGGCAACCCAAGACCGGAGACAGACGACCAATATATAGCTTCTTAATGTTATAAAAAAAAACATGTAAAATAAAAGTATAATTTTATAATTTTCTTTTTCAAACCGGAAGTACATCGGAAGTAAACCGGAAGTGAAACGGAAGTAATAAACCGAAAGTGGAATATAAATTAATGTATATTAATATATTAGTCTATGTGATATAATAATACATCAACTATTAGAAATCGCACAACTATTAGAAAATGAAGTGACGTCATAGATGAAGGACGGACGACGGCCAACGACCGACCAGTAGCATCTTAATATAATAGAAGATATGAAATACATAGCTACAAAATTAAACAGAATAAAAGTATAAAAACTGACATTTTCTCTAGCGATTGCTAGCTGCTCTCGCAGCTGCATGAGAGAAATTGACAGAATTCTGTCGCAACGATTTTGTCGCTCGTGAAAAGGCACCCTAAGTAGGTTCACCTGTAGAAATCGGAAACCAGTTTAGGGCTTGCATCGTGACATAAAACTGTCTCTCCTTAGAATTAAGAATATCAGATCTCGAGCCTTACCAAGGCGTTGCATTCTCATTTTGCAATAAATCGATGCCCCAATTGCTAACAAATTTTGTATACATTTGCTGCGTAATAAACTGCTTAGGTGAACAGTAGATAGCAGAGATTACAATTGCTCCGTTACAATTCTGGACAAAAATATTTATTGCTTGGATTTTGGTGGGTTTTCTAACTGTACGTTTTGTACATTCTTCTTCTGGTATATTATGGAGTTACTACTTTATTATTAATTAAAAAAAGTATATAAATATTTAATACATACAATTTTCCTTTTGTCTTTGAAAATTATTTAAAATCAACGTATTTTTTAATTAAAATCAGATTGGGTTTTAATATAACCGAAACTTTAGACACTTGCAAATGATCTGTTTTTCAAAGAATATTCAAAGAAGTAGAATACAAACATGTTATTTATGGTCAAAATATTTAAAAAATTATTGATTGCGTTAATAAATATACTCTTGAAAGTATACAAAGAAAGGAAAATAGCAAGTTAACAAAAGTAAGTAAATAATTTAAAATTCAGGAAGGTAAAACTTTGTATTTAATAAATGATTGCAATTGCAAAAAAGTTATAAATTTTGAATAATCATTTTAGTTTTTTATGTGGTTAAGTAATATTATCAAATATTTTGAAGTGCTTTTTTATGAAATTAATTGATTTTCTGAGGACATATAGATACTTAATTATTCGATCGATTGATAAAATGATCAATCAGGTGTTTATAATGAACCCAAGAGATCATGATTTTAAATGTATTGACAAGAATTACTTACCAAATACCATTTAAATTATTAACAAAGACACCATTTCAATTTTCATTCTACAGTAATATAAGAAGTCTTATATACGTCGTTAATTATAATTATTCAATATTTATTATGACATAATATGTATTTATACAGTAAGAAAATACGTTCATGCGTAGATAAAAGGAGCACTTTATTAACACAAAAGTTACATTAAAAGCCGCAAGAAAACACAAAATATCAATTTTCGTTTTAGTCCGTATGAAGTAACATCCATTACTTTTTGTTCCAAGTATTATCTGCGTCTCATAAGATTAGGTTGAGAGAGAATCAAGTTATAGATATCTAAATAAAAGCAAACGAAATAACTTTTGAGCATATCAGTACAGCTGCCAGAAATGAAGCAGTCAGTATGAAGTTGTCAAGTCGTCATGAAAGGTGCCTTTATTAATTTAATTCATTCAGTAATTACTTTTATTAAGTATTATTGAATTAATATTATTGTTGTGATGTTTTTATTATCTAAAATTATTAATTTTCTTAATGGCGTATATAATGTGAACCAACTGTAAATTTTCCAATTACATGGTTTTTTCTTCGAAACCGGAAATAATAATGTTATTATTAATTATTATATAAAATTTTTATTAAATGTATTTACGGGAATTAATAAACTTTATTATATTATATTTCAGATATCTCTTTTACGTGGAACAATGAACACTGATTACAGAAGTCGAGAGCGTCGTTCGTCGCGGAAAAAATTATTATTACTTCTATGTAAATAGTTTTTTCTTAATTAAATGTACATTTCATCACTTGAACAATATTTTAGATTACATAAAAATTAAAACATAATTAAAAAAGGGTTGCTTTATAAAAGTGTTTGAAAAGGTTATACATTTTAATTTTTTAATGTTTGTTTATTCCTTATGCATATTGATTATTTCCTTAATAAACAACAATTACAAAGCCATCATTTTCAAAAACATCATTGTTCGTTTAAGCTTTCACTGAAAGCGTGATTCTTCAGTTTTACTCTTTCTTATAATTTCAGTGCTTCTTCTTCTACTGCTTGGAGTTATGATAGGCATCATCTGTGCTTTTCTTTCATTTAAAAAAAACTCAAATGAGGAATCAGAAATTAAGTGTCCATCTTCGCAAAGCAACATATCTAATCCGAACGAGTGTACCAGTTATTACACGTGCCGCAGTGGACGCCCAGTCCTTGAACCTTGTCCTCAAGGTGAACACTTTAGTGCAAAAAAGTTAATCTGTTGTCATCCAGAAGAAGCTCGTTGTGAAAAACCATCAACGGCGCCATCTCTGCCAGCAACCCCATCAACTGAATTAACCACAACATCTACTGCATCTGCTATAACATCTACTGCATCAACTGAAGTAACTACACCTTCTGGACCAAAACCACCACCTGTTAATTATTGTCCCCCGCAGATAGATTGGGAAGATAATTTTTTACTCCCTAATCCTGAAGATTGTGGAAGTTTCTACCAATGTGCTTACGGTGTTCCGTATCTGATGAAATGTCCTGAAGGCCTGCATTTTAACTACAAGTTGAAAGTCTGCGATTATCCAGGTCCTGGTATTTGCATCACTCAACCTTAATGAGAAATCAATAAGAACTGATTGTTTATCAAAATAGATGAATTACTTAGTGCTTTTAGTGTGATTTTGCGCGACTACAATTTTTTCATTTCAGCAAATTATTATTGAAGTGTTGGTCAGGTAGTTTAAATGCAGTGTCATTTCTTTTTCAGATACCGTTGTGTGTTGCTGAAGTGTTAGTGACAATAAAATGTCGATAAAAGCAACCAACAAGTGAAGACAGTGTCACTTACAACTTTGCATGTTTTGAAACATTTAGTATAAAGGTAAAGTAATTTGTAAAAACACTATGTGCGTTGCGTTATAACTGAACATTATGAACGAAAAATTTAAACATATGATTAGTAAATGATACCAGGAATGTTTAAAATAGCAACTTAATTTTGCTGATCAATATTCAATTATGCTCTCTATCTAATCTAAAGTCAATCAGTCGATTGTATTTCGCTAATATCTTCCAAGTATAAATAAATTAAAATAAATAATTTTAGCAAATCACCGGGAATTTTTTACAGACATATTGCATTAGATTTTCGGCATAGTTTTGATCTACGCGTCTATAAATCAAAACTTCTGCGAGCGATTAGATAATAAAGATATAATATAAGAAAAAATTGATCTATTACCGTATCGGTATAACGAGTTGTGCCCAAAACTCCATTAAAGTGATAGCTATCAAGTAGATAATATTTGTGAAAAACAAATCGTTTTCATGAGGGGATTCACCATTATTAAACAATTTCGACAATATAGATAAGATATTCATCTTAGGAATATGTCAATTATTTATTTTAATATAAGTAAAATTATTGATTGTTTTTATGAATATTGCTCAGAATAAAAATAAATAATACAATAATTTAATCGTAATAATAAATTAAACAAGCTTGATGTAATTCAGAATATGAATCTGAATAATTTTGTACAAATTTAAAATATATTTTTATCTGATTTCACGTCAAACCAGTTACCTCGGCTTAATTTTGCGTAGTTAAAAATCAGTATTTAAATTGCTAAGAATTTATACCAAATAAACGAAACATATTAATAATGATTTCGAATCAACGGTCTGTTTTCGTTGTAAAACGTAGTTATAAATTATAGACCCCTTATTATATTCTTAAAATTATTTTTGTAACAAACTTTACATACGAAATAAACGTTTCTAATAAACAGCCAACTATAGAGTAACATTTCAAACAAAAACAACCACCAATTCCTTCCCCAAACCCAAGCAAATTCAAAGGCAGCCCCTGAATCATTCACAAGCAATCCCCAAACCCCGAGAATTAACACCTCCGCGGCGGGTGAAATTTTAGCATTTCACCTCGCGAGTTGCTCATTTTTTTCGATTCGCCGAGGCGCACGCATACATCACCACCGCCGGCCGCGGGAAATATTCAGCAGCCATCCATCCTGGCCACCGCCGCCGCCGCCGCCGCCGCGGGCGCACATCGCTCATCTTTCCGCGCGAGAAAAGGGTACACGGTCGATAAAACGCTTGCCGCGCGCGGCGCGGGTGAGGGATATGATATTTTAAAAATATAGAGGCGTTGCGCGCGCGCAACACCCGAGAGCCCCCGCGACCAATGGCGATATGGGTAAAGGCTCGTCGACCGTGACGGAAACTGGGCTGCGAGGCTGCGGGTGTCGGGGTGTCGGCGGGGGGTTCGGGGATTAGAGTGTATTTTTTAGTGTTATTCCGATGCGGATGGTTTTACACCGTTGGAAATCGACGGAGGTTTAATTTAAAAGGAAGAACAAGGCTTTGAGCGTTGAATTTTTCGGCGTTTTAGAATTCGCTTTTTTGTTCAATGGATTAATTGGACTTTGAATGTCAGCTTTCGGTTTAGTCCTTGAAATACTTATCGTAAGTTGCACGAGATAACGCTGTTAAAGGTTATTATGAAATGTATTAATTGATTCGAGAAAGTAGTGTGCTTGGTGTACTAAATCGTGTGTCATTGTTTGTAGAGAGATATTGCTTGTCATAATTAATAAACGGATGCTATTAGTCGATAAATCATAATGCAGACTGTATTGATTTAAGTATTGTTTGGACAATTCATTGGTAGAAATGAAAAGCAGTGTAATTTTTAATCTTTTTTTCCACGAAAAGATAACTTAAAATATCTTATCGAATTGCAATTAACGAACAAGTATAGTTACTTTAAGAAGAAAAAAAAGGCATTTATAAATCGGCTAATTTTGCAAACGCGATAATTCCATTTACCGTATTCATTATCGTGAAATCTGAACTCCATTACGTTTGAGTTATTCAATATTGACAAAGCTATTAGCTAATCGACCTAATTTAGGAGGCAATAATTTTGGATCGAAACCATTGAATTCTCAAGTACGAGAGCTGCATTCAACTGAATGACTTTCAAAATAACTAATTACAATATCAAACACATTATCCTTGCCCGAACAAAAAGAGCTTATCGCTCTTCAAACGGCATTTTTTTTAAACCTTCTATCTTATTTTCGAAACGTCACTCGGCAAATTTTACAATGCCCGACCTTCTCCCCAACTTTTCCCTCTTACGCAGCGGGCAATAACAAAAAATTAAAGTAATCACGTGCACTCGCCCGCGAAGCTCTCCCAGAATATTATCTCGCGAGCCCATCTCCGCAATGGTAAAGTCCGCAAATTACCAGCGACACAAGTAAACCGCCGTCGAATTCTCACTTTCCCTCTCTCTCTCCCTCCCCCCGCTCTTTCGAACCCCCGCTAAAAGGGCGAAAGCCGGGCTGGGGGAGGGGAAGCGAAAACGAAGGTATCTTGCAAAGTGGATAATACACGGAGCGAGAGAGAGAGAGAGAGAGACGGAGCGCGGACAGCCAATAAGCGGGCTTGGAAAAGCCGCCTCCATTGGCGTGCGCTCGCGCCGTACAGTTGCGTTCATAAATTTCGAATGGCCGCGCGGGCGCGCTCGATTCTTTTTTTTCGCAAAAAAACGCGGAACCCTGATTTATGAATGAGCCGCGCGAACGAGCGTTCCGGGTGCCGTCGTCGCTATTTGGCTGCGAGCATTTTTTCTTTCGTTTTTTTTTTTTTTTTAAGCGCAGTGATCGAAGCGTTTTTCAGTGCGCCGAGAGAGAGGCTTTCATTCGAGGCTTCCTCTGTGTTTGCGCGAGCCGCCGAGAGCCGATGGATCTAAACGCCCTCGGCGATTTCGTTGCTGCATGTGAGTTTTAGAGATTATTTTATTGCTGGAGGAGCGGGCATGAATGATCGATGGTTATTTGCGGGTCGAGGAGTGTGCCTCTGTTTCACAGGAATCGGGGAAGCGATTTTCAAAAGTTTCTTTTAGTTGTAGATATTCTACTGGTATAAGAAAAGTACGTACGAGTGATGTCAATCCCATTATTTACAATTATCCACCAGTAATGGTAAAAAATACGCGTCTGTCAAGCAAAAATCATTGAAAAACGATGAAAATATTCAAAGATTACAATACAGTTTTCAACCTCTTTGAGTATTCAAACGATTCTCAAGTCCCAGCTAAATTACAACGATCGACTCGATGCAAAAGCAGCAAAATTCCCAAAAACTCTCTCTTCCCTCAACCCCGTCGCCTCGCTTTTTTCCTCGCCCAGAGAGGTCTCTTATCCCGCCTTCTGTCCGCAACTGTACAGGTCGCCCGGTCGACTGCGCTCCTCGCACAGCCTCGCTCTGCGGGCAAAACTCGCTCGCGCCCAGCACACGGCAAATAATAACAATAATCATATTTCCCGGCAAGATGGCCGCCGCTCCGAGCGCCCGGGAGGGTTATCATAATATTACAAACCGCGCCGCTCTCGGTGTCTGTGTGTGTGCGTGTTTACGTGCGCCAGTGCCGTGCTCGCACAATGCCGGCGCCTAACACCTGCTAAGTCCGCGCGCGCGAATCACCTCCGGCAATTGTCGCCGAGAGCGGCGCTCGTTAGCTATCCGCGCGCGAATTCGAGGCACAATGAGGGGGGGAGGGATGCTGCGGGGCTGAGAGTTGTAGTTTGGATGTAGCGAATTGTTCGCGTTCGCGGGGACGGGAGTAATTGTGAATTATTGCCGCTGCGGAGAAGAGAGACAGAGAGAGAGAAGTTCGCGATGTAAGGCGAGTCTTGTATCGGAATTTTCCGCCGCATTTGTTTTAATGATCGATCGATGATACGCGAATTTTGACAGCTGTCGAGCTTTGGCCAAAATTGACGGATTTTAATGTGGGTGCTTGGGGTATCGAGAACGATTATCTTTTTCTATGAAACGAAGGAAGGAATGCAACAGTTTTATCTGCTATTTATATGCAATATATTGGCAGATAATAACTGTTACGTCAATAATAGCAGTTATCTTTCGTCTCGTCAAAATGCGATAACCGTCGAAATCGGCTAATTCGGAAGATTTCCGCTGATTTTTTGCGCGTCAACATTCTTATAGGTGGCTTTAGCTGATAAAAAGATTTTTCTAACTAAATTAAAAAGTATACAGATTTATGTCTTTTTAAAAATCAAGAAAAAGCCAAATTATTTTTCCAAAAATAATTCGACCAAATAAAAAGTTGCAAATCTTCATTAAAAAAAATTACCAAAATTGAACACCGAAGCAATTTGCGTCCATTCCATTCCACTGCGATCCGAACCCAAAAAAAACATATATATCTCAAAACAAGATTAAGCCCGGGAAAAACTTTCCAAATAAATAACGTGCCGGCAAACGAGAGAGAGCGAGATAGAAAAAGTCAAAACCCGGCTGCCGCGCAACGCGACGCAAGAAAAAAAGAACCCCCGGACACGAGTCGCCGTGCAGTGGTGCCTGCCTGCTGCGCGCAAAAAAAGCGAGAGAAAAAGCTCCCTGCTAACGATGTTGATTTTTTCGATGCGGCCAAGAGTTGCCGGGGGTTCGCCGCCGCCGCCGTTCTCTCTCGTTCGGCTAAAAATTCACGCGTCGGCGAAAATAATTAGCAATAAATTTTTTGCGCGCCGCTCGGCGCAACGTCGCGAGCGCCGCCCGACAATACGGCCACCGCCGGCACCGAGAAAAAGAGGGAGAGAGAGAGAGCGGATAAAGCACTCGCCGATGTAAACGAGTCCGCCGCGCGCCTCTCCCCGCGACACAATGCGATATCCGCGTTTTTTTCAAACTCGCGCGGAGGAGCGGAGCTCTTTTATATTCAGCCCCGTTAATGCGGCCCGGCCGCCGTCTGTGTGTGCGCGCGCGCGCGGGGCGGGTGTTTATTCGCGGATCCGCGCGGCGACAATGCCATTATTTTGACTTTATTATGAGCCGGGCCGCGATCGTAATTATGCGGCACGAGCGAAGTGCTCGCGCCGCGCTTTTTATTCATTGCGCGAGAGATGTGTGTACGCGCGGGGCTGCGAAAAAAAAAAAAGAAAAAAGAGGGACGCGAGCAATCTGGGGAAAATTTGCGTTAATTTTACAATGGACCGCGTGAAAGGGTGTCGGTGTTCGGGTAAAAAGCCGGTTAATTAGCGGATTTGAATTTTGGATTACGTTCGGGATTAATGTAACGAATTTTAAATTTAGTAGTCTAGAAAATATTTAACATTTTGCGATTAAAATAAATGACAAAAGCATGTCGACAGTTCCAAGTTGGAAATCAGATTAGATATAAAAACTGAAATTTTAACGATGCTTGATATTATAAACAACGGTGTCATTGATAATCGTAGAATACAAAGAACATTAGTAATTAATGAATAAATAACGATTCCGCCAAGTGTTCTCCGAAAAAAGTGTCAGCCCCGTGGAGACGTATATAGCGTCGCGCGTCATTGTGTAACAAAATTCCAGGGTATCCGATTTAGTTCTCCGGCATTAACCTTTTAAAACGGGCTATTTTTTTATGCTAACCGTATAAAGTGCAGACACGTTTCCCCTCGCGGGCGTCTCTCGCGACCGTCTCTCTCCGCAGCTCGCGAAAAGAGCGAGAGATCACGGCGGGGGAGAGAGAGCTTTTCTCGTTCTCCCGAGGAGAGAACTGCTTTTAGGAGGCAGGGAAAGAGAGAGAGAGAGAGGGAAGCGCACTTTTCGCGTCTCATCTCTCAGTTTTTTCCTCGTTCGCGGGGCCCCTCTCTCCGCTTTATTTTCTCTCGCTCTGTTGTTTTCCTTGTCTCTCTCTCTCTCTGTCTCTCGCAGGCGGGGAAAGCGCGGAGAAAAAGAGGGCGTACATAAGCGAGAGCGGCGGCGGAAAAATTGGGATTGCCCGCCGGTGTGTGTCTTCTCGCCCTGGGGATAAGAAAGTTTCGCCGCTAAAACTCTCGCAAAAAAGCCGCTTGGCAATAGGGAGATTTTAGGGCGGATTGACGCCCGCGCGCCTTTTGCTCTCTCTCTTGTTCGTTCTGTCTTCCTTTTCTCGCGACGGTGGAGAGGAGGGCCTGCCTGTGTGTGCCTGGGTGTTAAGCTTTTGTAAAGGAACTGCTGAAATTCGCATTGTGAAATCATTAGCTGTAAGGTTTTTCGAGGGATTTCGGTTATCGCCTGATGTAACCTGTCGATATATCCGGCTTAACGAATGTATTAGCTCGAGCAGTGTTCTTAATTAATTTTTATGAAGAAACGTTTTTTAAAACGAATAAGATCGAAGCATTTGTACTATACTTCAAATTAATGACGAAATTCTTTTGATACAACTTCTTCTTTTGATACAATTTTTAACTAATAAATTCAATTAGACTCATGCAAAATTAATAACCCACGTAAAAATAATTTATATAATTTTTCCTAAGATTTTATACTTTTATTTTTAAGTTTTGTAAAATTTTGATTCTATAAATTCGTACAATATTTGTGTACAAAAATATAAAAAATATGAGTTCCTCTAATAGTCATCGGTTGCTAATTTTGTCGTGAGATATGTAAAAGGTTAGGATGCGCCACCAAACGCCAGTCTTAAAAAATAAAATTAATTCCGCTTGGTGGCGCATCCTAACCTTTTACACTTCTGATGACAAAATTAGCAACCGATGACTATTACAGGAGCTCACATTTTTTTATACATATTTTTGTACACAAATTTTGTATGAATTATGGAGAATCAAAATTTTACAAAATTTAAAAGTAAAAGTATAAAATCTTGGTAAATGTTATATAAATTATTTTTACGTGGGTATTCTTTAAATATCTTTAATTCTAAAAGCAAAACTCTAAGCTAATCTGTAAAAAGCAAGCCGTCCGTGAAATGTAAATATCTTAGATTGAAAGTTAAATGGGAATTAGCGTCATTCGTCTCCAAATGGACTTTTCAGTAAAGCACGGATTATCTTAATTAAGATATCGCCGGCCTCTCTCCTCCCCGCCCGAAATCTCCACCTTCGCATCCACTCGGAAAGGCATTCTCCGTGTACACCAGCAAAAGAATCTCAAAGGATCGCTCCGTCGGCGACAAGCAAACAAACCAAAACTCAAATCGCAGCGGCAGCCTTCCGCAGGGAGAGAGACACGAAAAGATCGCTGTTGCTGCTCTCCTTGACGTCGTCGTCGTCGTCGTCGTCGTTCCGCGCGCAAAAAACCTCCGGCCCGGAATTGCAGCCAAGGGAGGGAAGCACTTAAAGAATTATCCCGAACACTTCGGGGGCACGTGCGCCGGTTCCCAGGCCAACACCTAATACCTACTAATACCGGGCCGTGTTATATCCCCGTCTACCCTTTTACCACGTCGACCTACGACGGCCCCCGCACACCGGAAAGAGTAAGTAGGGTCGGTCTCGGCGTACAGCTGCGCAGCAGCCCCTTGATAAAGCGACTCTCTCGTCCGCCGAGCTGGAGGAGAGAGAGAGAGAGAGAGAGAACCACGGAATGAAAGAGGCACAAGTCGACCGTAAGAGCTGTTTGGCTTTTCTTTGCGAAAGGGCCGCGATCCGAGAGAGCGGATAAATAAATGTGCCGATCGCCACGGACGTCGCTTTCGAGGCGGCTATCGATCCGGCGCGCCTCTTTTTTTGCGAGAGGGAAACGCGGGTGTTTCGGGATTTGCGGAGGACTTTTGATGGACGTCGACGATTCGGGAGCTTCGCTTTTTTTGCTTTTGGAGTATTCCGTTTTAGAGAGACTCGTTTATCGACAAAACTACCAATTAATTTGGTTAAGCGGCAATATTCTAAAACGTCTAAAAAAAAATTGTAATATCTCAAATTTCGAGACTTGATTTACCGATCCAGCCCCCAAAGCCACAACCGCTCCTTTAAAACGCCCGAGAACTTGAAAGCGAAGGCTAAACGATACCCCTCCCCACTAAATCTCCGACTAAAGAGACTGCTTGTCTGGGCCGACTCGCGTGCTTTCCCCGAAGCACAGGGCCCCCGACGTTTTTTGTCCGGCGCAGGGATTCTTGCTCGTGTGGGCCGTAATTCATTCCGTCGGCGTATCGGCCTCGTTTTTTAAGTCGGAAAGAAGCCTTCGCGCGACGCGCGCGAATGGACAGGAAAAGGAGATCTTTCGCGCGCTGCCGCCGCCGGTAATTAGGGGGGAGCATTCGGATGGATGACTTTTATGTGGAAAAAACTGTTTGCGAGCTTTTTTCAAACAAATATATCTGTTAATAAATACTGCAGACTCGGGAATAATTTATTGGATTACTGTATATCAATTTTGCTTTGTTACTCTTTGTTAAAACTTAATATTAGCTTCTTATTTGCCCCGCGGCTACTTAAAAGAGCTCCTCGGAGGCCCGAAACGGAACGAGGCCACATTCCGTCACCGTCGACTGGCGTCAGAGACGAGCAGTCTGGAATATCCAGATCCTTTTTTTTTATCTCCCTCTGCATTCCTTTTGGTTCGCCGCTCGCTTGATGAGGAAGCTTTTAAGGGCTCGATAGTCAGCTTTCTAATAACGTCGGAGGGGCGCAAAAAAATTTACCGCTCTATTGATAAATGATTGTGCCTCCTTTGTATGATTTCTCTATACTCGGAACGGCGATATTTTCAGCCAAGTTTTTGAGATTCTGCAGAATTTTTGGTCATGCTTTCAAATAAATAATGAATAATGAATGATTCTAATGCTTGCTATTTAATCTTAATAATATTATAGTGTTTAATGGTTTTGCAAGCAATATTCGGCAGAAAAGAAATATTGTTTGCAGAACCATTAGATTATATACACGGAGAAAAATTCTCTAGTAATAATAGTCAATCTTAATTTTCTCATAGACTGACATTGTTGGAAAAATTACAATAGTTTTTTTTGTAAAATTTAATATAATTCTAGTATAAATTTTACAATAGTTTCTTGTAAAATTTAATATAGTTTTAGTAAATTTTACAAAAATCTATTGTAATTTTTCAAACAATAATAATGTCAGTCTGTGAGAAAATTAAGATTGACTATTGTAATTTTTAGTAGAGAACTTTTCACCGTGTAATATTATTTTATAATTCTATTAACATACACATCTTAAAACCTACTTCACTTTAATTAAACCTTAATTCACGCACAAAGCCAGTAACCTCCCACCTCCTCGAAAAAAGCGCATCAGTAGCCGAAATAAGCGAAACCTCAGTCTCCCTAACGACTCGGTCGAATCACCCGGCAAATCCGAATATCCCTCGGCCGAGATTACACTCGGCGCGCGCGTGCGGATAAGGTATGCAGGCGCGTGCGGCGCACACGTGTTGCTAACGAATTCCCCGACAAATTGACTTCAGGCCTCGACGCTCGCCGCGCGGCTCTCTCTCTCTCTCTCTCTCTCTCCCTTTCTCCGGGGCGCGCAAGCACAAACGAGCGGAGCGACGACACCTTTATTATTAGCCCGCTAGTTAGCCGAGTCGGTTAAGTGAGAATTATTATTTAGCGGCGGAATGGTCCGAGCCTCGGCTGGATGGTCTTTATGGATTTTCGGTCGTTTGGCGATGGTTGGGGGGTTTTTTCTTACGTGGTTTACGTTAAATGAGGAGGTTTAGGTTTTTAAACAGAGAAAGCTGTAATGAAAGATACTTTTTCAGTTCATTCAGGAAATTAAATGATTTTTGCTTATTGTGTTTGCATTACTAATGCAAGTATATAAAAGAGGGTAAAGAAAGGAAGTTATTATTAAAAACTTCTTCAAAATATTTTAAAAATGATGTTAAAAGGCATCTCTATAAAAAAACTAACTTTGAACCAAAGTAAAAAGTTAGGCGAGTTTGATGTATTCCATGGAAATAATATAATATAATAATATATATAATATTTTACTGTATGATTAACATCATTGATAATATATTATCAATGATGTTAATCACACAGTAAAAATATAGTTTAAATATATAAATATTTCAATAACAGCAACTGCAAAATATATCCAAAATATGTTAGTAGATAAATAATCTTACAACGAAATCACAGGTTAAAAAAGTAATGAAATCAAAGTAAAACAGTCAAGTTTTCAATTCATAAATATTTTAATAACCAAAATTACAACTTATATCCAAAATGACCTATTCCACACTCATGCATGTCAATCACATACTTTACTTAACTACTTAATTATTATACACTACATATACAATGATTTTTTATATTCCTAACAAACTAATTTTTACGAAAGAAATTATGTAGACTTAAGTAATACATTGATCAATCACAAATAAGTCTCATGATACTTACTAAGTAACTTGCCAGGCCCGTTTCATTTTGTTCATGGTATTAACCAACTTGATCATGGTGTTAACTAATGTGATCATTTTTTATAAAATTATAAAATATATATTTTCAAATGACATTTTTAAAAAAATTGTTCTTCATTAAGGCGACGAGACATCGTCTACAAAGCGACCCATCTGGGGCACCGTCGATGCGCCTAAAATCGGAAAGTGTTCCTGTAGGTGTCGTCTAGATGTCCAAGAACACCTTCAGGGCGATGAGACATCGTTTACGAGGTGATTCAATAAAATTGTCTTATAGAAACAAAAAAGGAATTTTTCGATACCCTTTAAGAGATAAAGTTCATTTTGGAATGCTACAATGTTTAACAAAATTATTCTTTTAAATAAAGTGATCGCGTATTAATAATTGCAAAGACATATTCATTTTTAATAAATCACGATATTTTAATAAATAAATATTTAAACATCGGTGTCTAATTCAAATATGCGCGAGCAAAGTACAATAATTATAAATATCAGCAGGTCTACTGTCTATCTAACTTCACGGTATGCTGGGAAAGCAATAGCTTAAGTGGCAAACTTACGCTTTGGTTTAAATAAGCATAATATATGTGTAATTTGTAATTGCGTTATTTGTTTAATTTTAAATTAATAATTCATGAATGTATAATTTATTTTTACTGCTTCAGCTGAAAACAACTTCCTAAATTGCTGTCAAAGAGAGAATCTTTTAGAAAAATATTAAATAGTACCACATTCAGTAAGGACTCAACGGAACGCAATAACGAAACTGAAATGAAATTAAAACAAATTAAAAAAAAGGTTCTAAAAAAGGTAAAAGCTAGTATTAGCACGCAGAATTATCTAGTACTGTAATTCTATAATATAAGTTAATTTTTATAAATTTATTTATTTAAAAAAGGTGCCAGTATAAGATTTTTTCTATGTTATTAAGTTACAGTTGTATTATATAAAATACTAAAGCGATGGATATATTCAAAATATTAAATAAGACAATTTGAATATACGAATACCTTAAGGCAAACTACATGGATATAAAATACTAAAGTTTTAGTGTTGAAAATCCATCAATTTCTTAAAACTACAGTCTGCATAACAGTTGAAAATAATTATAACTTAATTGTGTTCATGAAAAATTGAATATATTACATTTATTACATACATATACGTACATTGCTTTCTCGAATCCATTTTTTATTTAATAGGAGAAGATAAAAGAAAGATTGTTATTATATTATTTTAAGTTTTTAATACATTCATTACGCAGTTAAAATTGCGATATTCCACTTTTATTACTGTTACTTTGAATTAGATTATATTTTTAAATCCTTTAATTGAAATAGATAATATTTTATCTTGTTATTTGAAGAGTTTTATAATTATTTTTTAAAATGATTCATACAAATCCTTAAATGAGTTGAATTCTTTTTAAAAACATTTTATTTACTAGTTTTAATAATCTATTCTATAATCTTTATAAAAATCTTTATAAAAAATTGTGACGGTGTACGTCACCATAAAAGCATTTATTGCTTAAAGAAGAGCCAGATAAGAAGGACGAAGAAATCATACAAATTAAACCGGACGAGGTTGCAGGTGCCAGCTCTGACAATAGGAATTTTCTTACGATGATCCTTGGCGGCAAGCCCTATAAGACGCTGTTTGATCCGGGAGCCACGCTTTCGTTAATCAGAGCGAATGTTGCAGATCAATTTAAAGAACGCTGGGAAGCGTGCGGGACGGTTGTCAAGACGGCTGAAGAGAGCTCTCCTCATCGGTGGGAAAGTTAAACATAAAAGTGGAATTAGAAGGAGCGGCGGAGACGCTGCCTTTCACAATTTTATCGAAATTGGAACAGGAGTTACTGGTCAGCATGCATTTTTGTCTGCTGTTCGACATAGACACACGATTAGGAAGGGGATTATGGAGAGCGCGAGAAGGCGAATGGAGGAGATTCATCAAGGGCAACCAGACGGAGGGAACCATCTACGCCGAATGCGCTGGAATAACAGAATTAAGCCAAGAGGAAAGGACGGAGGTGGAGAAAGTAGTAACGGAGACATTGTCGAAGCAGACCAACACTTCAGGCTTAACAAATTTAACTGAGCATCATATAGATGTATAAAGAGTGGAGCCGATCAATCACCGTTTGAGGAGAATGTCGCCGAAGATGCTCGAGATAGCAACGGAGGAAGTCGAGAGATTGAAGAAGGAAGACATCATTGAGAGATCAACCAGCGACTAGAGTAGTGTGCCGGTACTAGTGAAGAAGCCAGACGGTTCGAACAGATTCTGCATAGATTATCGGGATTTGAATAAGGTTACCAAGAAAGACACTTATCCAATCCCGAATATGAACAGTATTCTGGATAAACTCAGGAAGGCGAAGTACCTGACGAAGATCGACTTAAAGCAGGCTTATTTCCAAGTGCCCATGGAGAGATAGAGCAGGAAATTCACAGCCTTTGCAATCCCAGGCTCAGGATTATGGCAGTTTGTCAGGATGCCTTTCGGACTCACAA
>UCOM01001404.1:0-42105 GCA_900474385.1 Ormyrus pomaceus
GCTTTTTCTGCTGTCGGTGTAGTGTAACGGGTAAGTGAATCCTGGCTTGCGATTACCGTGAATTAAGAATTTTTTTTCTGCTTTCGTCGCGCTACTTGATCTTTGTATTAAAAATTTTAGTATTACAAAAAGTGAAACAATTCTATACACAATTTGTATTCCACATAAAATTCAAACGGTTGAAAGAAAATCATTAGCCTGAAAAACAAAGTACACGTACTTCCTCAAAACAAAGACAAGGCTTCTTCCTCGATCCAAGAGCAAGATCCAACTATCACTCCACCTCGCCTTTCTTACCTCCCTTCTTCAGCCTCTCTCCCGCTAATGATCCACCGGAGCGTTTACCCGCTAACTCACAGCCCTCTTTTTCCAGCCATTATACGCCGTGCCCTCTTTCGTACCGCATCCCCCCCTCGCATTCACGTACTCGCGTCGTCCCTCGCGCATCGGCGCGCACAGGGCCTTTAATGCGCGATTAAATAATGCACGGTCCGGCCGGCGAACGCGAGTAACGCCCTTTTAAACAGCTCGGGGAGCCCCGCGGAAATTTCAGAGGGTCTCATGAATATGCGAGGATTTCGAAAGGCAGCGGGAGGCGAATGGCTTCTGGGAGCAGAGGCCGACGATGTATGCATGATATGCGCCACCGAGATCGCACCGCCGCTGTTGCTTTGTCTCCCGACTCGTGGGTTCGTTGCCGAGGCGAATGCGTCGGTTTTGCGCGAAACGTTCGAACGTGGGTTGATCGCGAGATTATGCATTTCCTGGTGACGGATTAATTCGATAAAAATAATACAATTATTTTGCGCTATTAAACATTAAATAGAATCTTGTTTTGATTGCATCAGACGATGGCAGAAGAATGTAACGGCGATTGATTGTAAATCATTGATTTTGATCAGTAATCACAAAGATCGGCGACAGCTGGTCAAAGCACTTGTATATAAAGGGAGAATTTCCAGTTTCTAATGTATGAAGAATGGTAATGTACTTACTTAGAAGCTGTTTAAGCATTTAAATGAAAATCAAAAGAACATTTAAGATTTTAATTACATTCATCGTCTAAACGAAAACTTGTATAGCAGTTTACTCGTGTCGTGTAGCATCTAATTAAGAGAAACAAAAATAATGATGAAACTAAGCTTGTATTTTAGTATTTTTTTTAATTTTATTATTTTAACAAATCACACGATTTTCAAATGATACTTTAAAGGTACTAGCAAATTATTTTAATTTCAAGATTCAATAAATTGTTTATGGACTAATAATATGGAAAATAGAGGCGAATGAAACAAAAGGTACATGTTTGAAAAAAATTTATAATTTAATAACCATAAATATATTTCATTGATGAAACTTGATAATAAGTCATATTTTCACCAATAACAGATTTTTCCGGTAGATCTCATTGTACTAATTCCAATCTTATTTCGATTACAGCTCAGAATAATATTTATTAGTATATCATAATGTAATCACTCTTACAAAATTTGTATTTTCATTGAAATCTTCATAATACTCCATTGCGCTTATTTCGGAGAAGAAAGTCGTTTAACATTAATCAAAATTTAAACAATTTGCCTAACACAAATGTTATTCGTGTTTATGATTTTTCTTTATAAAAAAAGAAGAAAATTAAAGCCCAGCTGCAGTTTCAAAGAAAATATAAGCAAATCTATTTCCGATAATAGTTTTATTCTCTATACATTTTCGTCGCGACCTTGTAACCTTTGGTCGATAAAGCGCGACACTGCCATACAATATACATATCAAGTACCGTCACATACACATGATTCGATCACAGATAGCGTGAACAATAAATCGACCGTCGCGATGAGCGAGCGACGATCATCTAAAAAGGAGACATATTTTTTTACACATTGTTTTCTTCCATCGTGCAACGACGTCGAATTAGGACCGCGCGAGATACATTGCATATTATGCAAACAAACTATATTTTCCCAACTCGGACATGAAATGGCCCTCATTTCACGCTAGAAAGTAGTGTAGAAAATCGTGCATTCCAAACGTTTGTCAAAATTGTTCGTCCGAGCGGGGAAAAATAACATTTTTTTTTCTATGTTTTAAACTATTTTGTCGATTTCTGTGTACGATTTGAAATGCACGATCATCTATCCAACTTTCTAACACCAAATGAGGGCTTTTCATGCCCTCGTTGACAAAAACACGGTGTGTAACACGGGGAGAAAAGCTATTTCAGACTCGGGCGAGGTATTTTCAACACTCGGCTCTGTCTCGGGCGCCTTTTACTCCGCCTCGTGCCGAATACCTCACTCTCGCTAGAAATAGCTCATTTTCTCCCCTTGTTGTACAATGTACTATTGTTTTATTTTCCTATGCCGCACTCACGAGACGGTTTGCTTCTTTTCACTTCACGTCTTACATATTTATTCCTTTTTTCGAGGGGACGGAGTTTGAAATATCGAATGTTCCCATAATATATGTAAAAAGACAACTTTATTTCGAACTCTGAATGGGAATTCTGGGGCTTTCCAGTTAAAATTGATTTTAATTTGAGCTACTCGGATATTCAAAACTTCGAATTCCTTCCCTCGTTTCTTTTTTGATCGCATTTCCTAAAAAAATAAATCGAAAATAATATTTCTTTGTGGAATGAAAATACATCTTTCGTATATCAGAATAAAACTTCACGGCAAGAGAGAAATAATGTACATCCAGCCGTGCTGTGAGATGCAATCAACGCCCCCGAAGAAACACATAAAATTATCTATCTCTTTGGTCAGAGCGTTTGCCCTTCTTAGTTTCATAAAGATCCTGAGCATGTGCGCTTTCTTTCTACAAATTCATTCATTCTCACTTTCTTTCACTCTCATTCTCTCTCGCGCGCACGCTAAATCCGTTGATTATACATTATACATCTGTACAAGTCGGAAGGTAACAAGTTCACACTTTATTTTCTTCAATATTTATACATTTACCTACCTATATAAAGAGACGGCGAGTCTTTTTGTTTGTTTCTTTGTTTTTTTTCCTTTTCGAAATTGAACATAAAAAGTGACAATCGAGGTACACGTGAGCCTGCACCCCGATCCGTACGTGATTGGCTAGATAATATCACTCATCGAGGACGACTTTAAATAGTTTAGGAGGATTAGAAATTTCTAATTCGCTTTGTATTCTTCATCTTTCCTTTTCTTTGTCAGTTTAGCAGCCTTCGCAGTGCCCTCCTTCTCTAGTCTTTTTAACGTGTTTCGACCACGAAAGAAGGAGTGTATAACGTTTTACATAAATCATCTCTCTCGCGAAATTGCATGGAGCGTTGTTTTTATGATTCACGTTGGCCATTGCCGCGAGTGAACCACCACTTTCGCTGTTATGGTCGCGCAGCTTCCACAGCTTGGAACCTTGGCAGGTACAAACCAAATTTGGTCTCGATACCAGTGAAAATCGGTAGAGCTACTTGATATCCTCCTATGTGGTCCGGATTGTTTGATCGTAATTCTTGACCTGATGTATTTACAACAGGCATGCTGCTTTCAGAACCAGCCGGTCGTCTGAACAGAAAGGCATTATTAATATTAAGCAATAACTAAAGTGAAGGATTAAAATAATGGAACTTACGATCCTCCGAAATCGACGAAAAATAGCCTCTGCAGCAGTTCATAGGTCAAGAGGGTGACACCAAATTGAGGTGAAGATCTGAACACTCGAGCTATAAAAAGTTTTGAAAAATTAATAAAATTTCAGTGTTATTTCGTGCTCCCTCTTACTCAGTCATAATGTAGATTTGGGGCTTTCATAATAACAAACCTTGCTTAAAACATAACACGTTTGATTGTTACTTCTTCTCACAATGCTAATGCTGCCTCATGAGGGTTATGAACGCGAAACGCATGAATGAATTTTTTAAATGTAAATGTTTATTTAAAGTTATCTGTTAGCACATTTTAATAAATTTATTGAGTTGTTTTAACAAAAAAAAATAGTAACATAGCTGAAAGTTTGCACATATTTACTTACTGGGAACCAAAAGATACCATATCTTATTAACGTTACCGACGGATTAACCGATGCTCAGCGTTAACCGATCGTAATTAAATTAAATAGAATTAAATTAATCCATTCATTTTCTTACAATCAATATGAACTATATATATATATATATATATATCAACAGTTTCAGTTCAATTTAATTGAGAACAATAAAACAGTAAAATGCAACTGAATCTGCTGACTTAAAAATTCATTTTGCTCCTTATTACAAAAGAATTAAGATCCTTACCTACTGCTCCTTTCCAAAATGCCCTTGGCCCTTCTTCTCTGAGAATTTTACGAGCACAGTCGACAACTCCATTATAAGTTGTCTGACCTTCTCGTGCAACCACCTAATAAGCCAAATAGTTTATTATTAACAATACCTCGCTAAAACTTCTAAAAAGAACTCAAAACTCTTATAACGTACCTGTAATCTAGTTTTTATAACGTCAGCTGGAGTAACAAGACCTGCCGCTGGAACGCCAGCCAATAATCCGGAAAAAAACAGAGACGCTGGTGTGTTGTAACCCCCTTCGTCAGCAAATTTCATTTTCAGATGAGCGTAGACAGGGAAGTAAATAGAGCTGAATGAGATGTCCCTCATAAGACAGGCTCTCGCACCCTAAAGATATATGTTTTACTTAGAGATAATGAAGCTAACGTGAAAGATAAAGGAAAAATATCCGATAGAATAAAATCGTAACAATAAAACAAAAATAATTGTTATTTTTTCTTATTGTGGGTAAAAAGCACTAAAAAGTACTAAAAATAAAATAAGCGCAAACCTTATATAAACCGAAAAGCCCGAGATCTTTGACAACGTGCCACGCCCTGACTTTCGATCCGCCGGCAATTTCACCGGCCACTTGAAGCCTAATTTTGACAATCTCCAGCGGATTGGTGAAGATGACTTGACATGCGCCAGCGCAGCCACCCGACAGAATCTCACCCGGCAGCGGTACTTGGCCATTCTTGTCGGACAGCTTGTCGCGGACGAAATCATTGACCGTAAGCTTTATGGCTTTCTCTGGAGCGACGCCCATCAACTGGGGCACCAGACCCCTGTACAGGCCGAAAAAGCCTTCGTGACGGATTACCTGAAAGCGGTGTAAGAGCAATGATAAATGTTGGGTGACGCGGACGTGTCTTATTTACAGTTGAATAAATACAAACTGGCAGTTACTTAGTCACATGAATTTTCCAAAAAGTTACTTGGAATTAAAGTTTTCAAGAAGTTAAAAGAATTTTTACTTTCTACATAACAATTACTAGCATTGGATACAGAGAACCTTTCTTTTATAAAAATTACCGTAAATTTAATTACAATCCAGACCATCTGTACAGTAAAAATTGATATCATTGATAACAAGAATTTGTAGCGAGTAGTACTTTTTGTAACGATATATCAAAATAATTTTTACCATGCTATCCGATGTCTCCGTTTCAGGGTAATTTCTATATTAAAGTTTTCTCCGTTATTTATTTTGCAACTATATGTGTAAAGTCAAATGAAAGTAATAAGATAAACAATATTTTTAAACGCACCTTCTTGAAACAATCAAAGCTGTTTCTGTAAATCAGTTCACCGATAAAGGAACCTGAACGTTGATTCTGCATTCTCGTTTTAACCAAATCAATGGGATAAACTGCTGTCGCTCCCACAGCTAGAAAAAGATTTGTTTTTAATCTCAAGTTTTTTCAGAAAAATCGATTTTAAACAATTTTATTAAGATACTAACCCCCAGCAATGGAACCCAAAGAAAATCGATATGCACTTTCCAAAATTTGAATGAAGACACCCCTTTCCTCAGGAGACTGAAAAGACATAACAAATTTGTAATATAAGTTTAGACTAACGTATATTAAATTTTTTTCCCTCTTACCGAAACAGCTTTAATTGCTGCCAGCCTTATGGTAATTTGTTTGAAATACTGCTCAGGTGTGATTACCACTAAGTCATTGTATATGATTTTCCTAAAATACATGAAATTTAAGAATTACTTTTTCATATTCTTACTAAGCATTTTAAAGCGAATGAACAATAGAAAGAGATGCAAACAAGGAGCGGAATTTTTTAAAGAAACAATCTTTGATTTGTAACTCTTTCATAAAGCTTTTACATATTATAAAATATTAACATGCGGTTCAATGCAATATCACAATGTGCAGATAAAAAAATAAATCACAAAATGTTATTATAAAAACCAGGGAAAGCTCATATAATCAAATGGCAGAAAAAGAGCAAAATAATTCATACGTAAATAAAAAGGTGTGAAAAAAATACTGATAATAAGGTGAAGAAATGCAATTACGACATATACGTAGGCGAAAATTCAATAAAATATGATTATTATACGACTTATAGGAAATAAAATTAATGAGAAACGCACCCACTGCCCGTTCCGACCGACTCCGACTCTTCTCTCGCGCTGATCCCGGAGCAGCGTCAATAACGTTAAACAAATTTAATGCTCGCGTATTATCGAACACGGATGTCTACTAAGGATAAAAGTATTGCAATAATTACCCCTACAGCAATTGCTAATATTGTATTTAAATATAATTACAACTTTAATTATATCTAAAAGATTCCACTTTTGCAACTATGGAGTTTTATTATTATTATTATTTCAATACGTAATTATTTAAAAACAAGGTGATACATATTTTAAATTATTTGAAATCAAATGGATTTAATCATAAGAATATATTTCAAAGTGGATTTAAATGTTATCATCCTTCGTTTTTTTTCATGTTTTTTCTATATTGAATTACATTTCATTTACAGTGTGTGTATCAGATATATTTTGAATTGCATACCATAAAAAAGAATTACAATACTTTTCTTCTCAATGTACTAATGTATAAATGCGTACGTGAGTGTAGGAAGGGAAAATGATTTAATTTTAACTGAATCATTGCTTCACCCCAACATAAAATCTTATTTGCCTCCCTTTTATAAAACAAACATTCTTGAATTTCTTAGGGGTGTCTTTTTTCTTTTAATTAAGTAACAAACATTATTCCTAATAATTTTTTAGCATTCAATGCTTACCCCGTGTGATGCAGAAGATCGCAAAGATGAAATAGAATATCTACCTCGAGTGGCGTTATTTGTGACATCATTTGCGCAGAGTGTAGAAACTCCTCTAAAAATTAAAATCAATATAATGAATTCTTGAATTCTTCATGTATTAAGATTAATTTTCAATTCTGATTCAATTTATTTACCTTTTGTGACTTCCAGGTATCTGTGCCCATTTGTCGCGTTGAGGTAGATTCTCTTTATAAGCTCCATATTGTTGAGTAATGAATTAAAAGCCATGAAATATGGAAAGCTCACTTTTCTTCCAGATTGTCCCAGATTTAGTGCCTGGAAAAAGTAGTCCGTTATACAATGTTTTAGCTTCACTTTGATGAAATGCTAAATTGAAAATGCAAAACTCACTGTTACAAGATTATCTTTAACTTCCTTTGTGAGCAAATGGCTTTTAATACTAAGCATGATATCCTGAAAATCCAACGCTGAGATGAAGCCCGTTCCATTCTTGTCGAATTTTTTGAAGGCCTCCGTTGCATACTCTTCATGAAAATCCTGTAAAACAAAAACTTTTAATGCAATGAGCTGATTTTTCCTCAAAACTTTATTTCATTATATCAAATATAATATTCTATCAAAATACTCCATATTTTTCTAAGAATTGAATGCTTCCGTGTCTTTCAAACATTTTCTTTCTGAACTCAATAAATTTAATAAATAATCAACTGCAACATTGTAAGAATTTAATCCCGAAAATATATCTAGTTTTTCTATTTGTCATCAGATTGAATTTTATAAAGAAGGTTATTTATTTCGAATATTAATTCTATTATATATATAAAGATTTTCAATATATCATGAGCTAGTCTACCTGTATTAAATTATGTAAAGCCCTTTTTAAAATAAATTAGTCGTGTATTTTGTGTTGTTTAAGTTAAATGAATTCAAATGTATTTGCCAAGGTAAGAAATTAATTCTCTTCCTAAGACTGATTAATGCTGATGTAGGTTTACAATTAAAACAGTGTTAAGTTAACGAGAATCACTCACGTGAAGAAACTGGCTGAATTCCGCGTAACTAATTAGTCGCTTCTTATCCCTGCCAAAGTACAGCTGAATGAAGCCGCTTTCCATATTAAAGGGCATCCTTTGATGCAGTTCGGTTTTGCGCATCACCTCAGCGAACTCATCTAAAAATGACATTAAAAACGGTTCGATTAAGAATTCTTAAAAGAAAAAAAAATAATTTTCAACGCTTTATACACACCAAACGCAACCATTCCATTTCCATTAGTGTCGAACAGCTGAAAGGCTGTTTTGTAGAGAGCATCCGGCACGCAGAGCAGGCCCTCGAAGGCTTGAAACTCCGTGAAGGAGATGAGCCTGAAAATTGGCAATGATAATTAGCGTTTTTGCGCGCTTGGGTCGCGCACGCCGATCAGAGGAGAGAGTAAGCCTCACCCATCTTTGTTGGTGTCGACAATTCCCGCGAGTAAGGCAACCGAGTCCGGATTGTAGTCCGGATTAGTGTAAAGGCCAAGGTAGCTCCGTACAAAGTCGGCCGCGGTCATGAACCGCTCTCCAGCTTTTTCCACCGTGGCATACTGAAATGATCAAAGAACCAGTCGTTAGAGCGAGATTCCTTCGACAATAATTGCGCCCTGTTTGACTCGCGAGTACTGAGCGTAAATACAGAATTTGAAGTAATCGTTTTATTTTAATATTGTAATAATGGCTTAAGTATTTTATTTCGTGCGTCAATATATCGTGACGTTCACTATTATTTTATTAAATTTTGTTCTTGAGATTATTTTATTGCCGGATTTAAATTTTAACTTGCACGTATTTAAAGTTCTTCAATTTATTTTAATAATAGTGCAGTAATAAACAACTAAAATTACCTGTTGAAAGATTTCATGAAGACGGTCGCTATTAGCACGCTTCAGGTACCCGGGATCCTGAAACAAAATTTTTTTTTATTAGATAATGAAACTGCAGATGTAATTACTTCCGCAGGTAATTATTCTTTAAACGACTGAATTAGAATGTAAATTAGCCTTAGAGTTCAGCAGGAATCACAACGAACTGACATTCAATTAGCGACTTTCTTTAAACGCATGCTAAATTATTCATTAAACTTTGTTTCCAACAGTTTATAGTACCAAATTTTTCTTGGTAATTACGTATTGAGAATACTTTTTAAAATATAATATTTTTGCGCACTTTTTAAAATATTATCACAAGAATAATTACAATTTGCGATTTTTTGTCTCTCCAAGTGACATAAAAATTTATAAATCGTTGCAGCTTTCTTTTTAACATTTATAAAAATTCATGAATTTTATCAAGAACAATGTAATACTCTTGAACTGAATTCATAATAAGAATTCAAGGTTTCTGAAATGTAAACTGCTGACTTCACAGAAAACTCCTTTTAAATTAAAAATCTTTATTAAAAATTAAAAATTCATAAGTATTATTCTAAGAAATAAGTGATTTTTATTACAGTTGGCCTTAAAAAATAAAAATGCGAAGGAAGAAAGAACTTTAGAATCTTATAAAGTCAAGATTATGCAAAGCACAAAAATCAAAATTGCATAGCAACGTTACTAAAACAATAAAAAGAAAAAAGCTCGGAGACCGTCTCGCAGAATTTAAATCGTTAAATTAATAAAATTTATCGTCCCTATTGTATTCCTGACATCGAATACCAATCGATCGACCAATCGCCTTTTTCATAATCCTGCATATCACGTGAAAGAGACACGAGCTTACTGTCACAAAAAAGCGCGATAAGCTCGTAAGTTAGAAAACCTCGCGACCTACATTCGCAAACCGCAATTCATTCATTGTTAAAAATCATCCGTTTATCAAGCCTTTCGCAACCCGAATTCCGCTCTTTACTTTACTCATTAAAAAGAAAATCAAAGCGCTTCCCTCCCGACGACTCAAATCCCGCTTTAACCGCCGCTCTCCAGAGCAAAACCGCCGGTCCTCGAAATCAAAGGCTCCTCGCGCCGAGAGCGGCACTCGGTCGAAAAACGTTAATCCTCGAAAAGCGGCTCGTCGAGGGAGGAATAAACCTGGAGAGAGCGTCGGGGAGAGCTTCTCTCTCTCTCTCTCTCTCTCTCTGCCAGCCGGCGGGATTTCATCGATCGGCCGCGGCCGCCCGGCGAACCCTTAACCCTCTCTGCGCCGGGAGGTAGAGCTCGACGCGGCTGCGCGGCGACCTTGACCTTCGCGGCGGTCGGCCTTGCTCTCTCTATCTCGCTCGCGGCCTTCTCTCTCGTTCGCGTGCGGCGCGCCGCCGCGGATATCGCGCCCTCGGCAATTAAAAACTGCGCCGACGACGCGGAGGTTGACGCGGAGGTTGCGAGGGAGAGACGGCGCGGCTCGTATGCTGACCAAGATGCGGGGTTGAGAATCTGGGTTTTTGGATGAGGTCGCGCGGGATTTATATATCTTATGATGTATTGTTTTGTTTGATAAATCGATAGGCGAGGCGGAGATTGCGGTTTAATGCTAAATGTTTGATGTTGGAATTATAAGAAGAGGAAGTTTTAAATGATTGAAGACGCTTGTTTTTTTTAAAGTATACTAATTGACTTACGGAGATGATTGCGAATTTCTTTTTTTATGTTAGGCGTTTGAAAAGAGTTTTCGTTTGAAAAGAGTCTTTTGAAATGATTTCTAAAAATAAATAGTAATAATGGATATCTTTTCATATCTTGGTATTGTAATCGTTTTTTATTACTTTTTTTTACTGCGGTTTTCATTTCTTATGCTTTCCTTGAAGTACACGTAAAATTGAAAATATAAGCGTTTATAGGTCAGTAAAACTTTAAATCATTTTTTAAATGCTTGAATAAGTGTATGACATCTTTTTTGCATTGTACGTCCTATCTTTATGATCAATTTTTAAATGAAAAAAAAAACACTATTTTGAATAAAATTATATAATGTCAGGATTAGGCTAATACTGGCATTTGTCTGAAAACTAAAACGCAAATAAAGGTTCGTTAAACGTAATTCTTGTACATCCAAGACGTAGTAGTATGGGACAATGAATGGCGACCAATATTAAAATGAATCTTAAAACTATTTTATTTCCGTATATATTTCTCGTAATTGAGTCTATCTAGTCAAATTTAAAGATTAAATCTGTTAAAAATTCACGAAATAGAGAAAAACTTACATTTTTTAAAACTATAAAAATTCGATTAGAGGTAACAATTCTGTGTAAAGTGTCTGTATTATTGATTCCAAACGAGAGGTTTTTAGAGTGGATTTTCTCCCATTTACGCGGTGAATGGTCTATCTTTAAATTTTCAGATAATATATATTCGCGCATATCTACTTTAAAAACCAGAATAACCACGTCATTCATATTAGTTCACATCTAACTCCTAAACACACATTTCACCTTTACATAATGCATACCCCGACAAAGATACATCCACCGCCCCTCCGTTTATCTCTCCGAAAATATGCGGCATCCCCATAAAAAAAAAACCCATCGCCGTAATCTCCATCGCAAGCGGCCTTTATCTCCTCACCGCGTAATCGCGATACCCAAAGGCTAAACGTCAAAAGCCAACGCGAAAAATCGGCGCTCGCTCGCGAAACAATCACGTGCCCGTAACGTGAATGTCGCGGCGGCGGCGGCGGTCCCGTTAATATACGAATCCGTATCTATCTCGGCTCTCGCGTCTCTCTCTCTCTCGAATCCGCGCGCGTGCACGTGTATCCCGCCTTGCGCGCACACGCGCTCGCTTACGTAATCGCGCGAGGAGCGAGAGGAGAGGGGGAGAGGAGAGCGCCGCCAGCACAGCCAGCTGAGTGGCAGAAAAAAAGAGTCGCAGCGCCGAGCAAACAAGCCGATAGCCTTCGTCGTGTGCGTGTGTGTGTGTGTATGCATTATCGTCGAGCGAGGCTCGGTTTTTTTTCTCTCTCTCTCTCGGGCTGCTGCTGCTGACGTCTACCTGCGCCTTTTTAACGGAGGTTTTTCCCCGGGGATTCTGGTTCCGAATGAAGGGACGAGTTGAGGAAGTCGGCGGCGAAGTTGTAATGCGCCGCCGACGCCGAATTCGACGATAATTTGCGCTTTGCTTATACCGGCTTCGCCAATGACAAGAGTTGCTCGCGTAATTGGTTATGAACAATTAGAGTGGTTGTATGGAAAATTACTCGGTGGATGTTGTAATTCTGTTTGGCGTAGGTATATATGTTTGATGTAATTGATGAAGATAGCACGCGAGTCTAATGTTGTTTTTCTTAAAAATTGATTATTGAACAATTTTTAATAAGAGAGTTATGATACTTTACATTAATTATTATATAACTTTCTGAATAATCTGAGTAGAATTAAAAATTCTATTCGAATTCTGTCATAAAGCTTGTTGAGATTTTTAGCATGTAATTATGTTCACGAAAGAAAATGCGCATTCATAAAAAGCAGAAATTCTCTTTTTTTTTACAATAAATTGTCACATAAATTCTTCAGAATGGTCGAAATATAAAACTACTATAATCATATATAAAACAAAAAAAATTCACATAAATCCTGCATTAATGAAAATTATTTTATTTATCCCAGAAAAGGGTTCAAAGTTACTATAACGGGGCGTTCTACAAACTCGCTGATCACAAGTGATATTATTACTTTGGAATAGTCCAGCATTTTGAATATTTAAAAGAGAGAAAAAAGCGATCAGAATTTTTTGTACACATTACTTTTAATAACTTCGCCAATGATTTCGATAAGAATTTATTATACCAAACCAACCAAAGTACACCACAATACACTTTGAAAGCGGTACAAAGTTTGAGGTTATGCTTGCTAAAATAGAATAAGAATTTTAAGAATTTCACTTAAAATCCCTTATCACTTTTGCTTTAAAAAACCTTTCAGATCAATTATCGATGATTAGAATTATTTAAATCTTTAAATTATAAAACTTCCCACCCCATTTGTTTGTTTACCGGTATATTTCCGTACTTTATAAGGCATATTTCTATCTCGGTCTCTGCTCGTTTCCGCCTTTCCTCCAACACTCGCTGCAGCCAATTGTGGGCGGGTTTCTGTGCCCCCTTTAACAGGTATATATTTATCAATTTAGATTAAATTCACGTCGAATTTCCGCTTTTTTTCACGGAAGGTACAAAATACTGTGCGAAAAGCTTTTTTGTTCTCCAAAACCATTATTACTTTATGTCATATATTTTAAAAAATGAGTCATTTTCACACTAGTTTTTGTACATCTACAATTCTTAGATATTCGATACGCATTAAAACCCGTGAAACAGACTCGAGCGAATAGTTTTAGTTCAAACGATAAACGCTCTATTCATCCGCGCCTTTTTCCGAACAAATAAACGCGTTCACCGGCTCGAACTAAAAGCCTATTCGACTCTCGTCTCCTCCACGAGGTGCTCGATATAAAGCGGGGAAACTCGATCTTCCTCGCTGCACTTACTCGGTGCGCTCACTTAACCCGGGGCGCGGAAATACACTCGCGCCTGGAGACTCGCGAAAATGTCGAATTTATACGTGTTATATATGCGCGCTCTGTGCGTTCTTTCGGCGCGAACGTCGCGAACGGAACTGAGCGGTACAGTCACGCGACCGGAGAGACCGATTTTGGCCACTTGCGATTTCAATTCCAGTTGGCTGATTCTCTCTCTCTCTCTCTTTCTCGCGTTCACTCCCCCACCTACGATGCGGCAAAGGCCGCCGCCGCCGCCGACGCTACAAAAGCCTTTACGTGGAACGCACGTCGCTGTCGGTGTGTACGAGAGTGGCAGGCGCCCGTCTTCTTCCGACGGTTGATGATTAACCAAGGCGGAGGAGGACTTCGGGAGGATTAAAAAATTGCGACTGAATTTTTATCTTTTGGTTTTTTTTTTTTTTTGAGGTTTTATAGTTTAAACAATTGAATGTAATAATTCTAAAAGGTCTTTTTAAAATAAATTCGAAAAGTTTCAGAAATTTTTTCAAAAATATTCGACTGAATGAAGCTATTGTTTACTTTACTGTATGTAATAAATTTCCTCAACGAATGTAAAGTTCTCTCAACTAAAAGTCATTAACTAATATTTTCTACAATCAAAAAGGTGCGTGTGTATAATTCAGTTTTTTTAAGCCACAGTTCGTACATTGTTGCAATCAAATACAAAATATTTTGATACGATATTGATTATTCTGTCTATCTGTACTTTCCTATCAAACTAATAAATAGTAATTTGCAATTCTATATGAATCGATAAAGTAATTTATCACCATGAATCTTTAATGTACACCCCTTTAATCAACTACTCGAAATTCGAAGATTTAATAGACTAATCTTTTGGGATTCAATTACGTAAAATGATAATGTAAATTAATTCCCGCAGACTAGACTGAAACTTTTGCAATTTTGATGCGCATTAGAAGAAACTTCTTAACGGTATTTAAAATCCAATCCAAAGCTGTTATTTATCATTCGAATCAAATAACTTGGTACGCTTTGACGGCTAACAACGTCAACAAAATTATTAACTCGTAACTCACGTATCTGTATATTTATACTTTAGATACGATCGCTAAACAATATGGTGCGAAAACCAGGATATCCTCTCCCCTATCTATCACTCGTTAATTACCTTATCCTCGATAAGATTTATCTGTCGTTCACTCATTGTTCAATTCACTCGTCACCGAATTTCAATCAAAATTCCAGCACCACCGAATCCACGCACAATTCTCCCTCCAAGAGTCCCTTAACCCATCGCAACGATAAAAAAGAATCTTGCGAAGCGCCTCCTCGATCGAGCAATCCAATGCAGACGACGAAAAACTTGGGAAATCTCGCGGCAAACCCGACTGCGCGATGAAAACCGCGGCGGCTCGGCCTCGCGGAAAACTCTCCCGACCTCGTCCGGCGATAATCTCGTTGTCGACTGACACAGCCGCGCGCGTCCCGTTCGCGCGCTCTCGGGAGCAGCGGCAGGCCCCCCCGCGAGAGTCGAGGAAAAATCGCGCTCGGTGAGCCAGCTGCTGCTACGTCGCTTGTTACCGTCTCTAATCTCTCGCTTCCAGCCGCGCGCTCCGCGGACGCGGAGAACACCCGCCGAGAGAGAAAAAACAAGGCCCGACACGCCGTGGCGGAGGAGTGAGGGGCTTCTTATCGAGCGGGGCTGCTTTGTGAGTTTTTGACGGTTTAATGGTCTTTTAATGTATGATGCCGTCTGAGGCGCGGAGGGAAAGAGTTGGAGATTGTTCGCGGCGGAGAATTTGAGAGAGAATTAGAACTGGAGAATATGGACACTTGGCCTTGAAGGTGTATTAATGTTAAGAATTTTGTGATCTTTTTAGTTCAGTATAGAGTATGCTTCGTCCAACTTCCTATACACGTGAGGATTTTATTTTAGTTCGGAAAATCTGTTGTAATATTTACCTACTGATACAATTCTCACGATTCTCTTGTACGCTAAAAGTTGGAGGATCCAATTTCGGAACAAGTTTTTGCAGTCGAACTTATTTAATATTATTATTTAAAGAAAAGATGCCCGATTATTTAAAATTTATTGAATGTAACAAGCATCTAATAAATATTGATTTTATTTTAAATTCATGATGAAACAATGATATTCAATTTCAATCGCTATTACCTCATCCGTTGAGGAACAGGTAGTCAGTGCCAAGGCACCGGTAACTATAAATAATGAATATAAATCAATGTTTAAGACAATAAATAGTAGCAATTATCAATCACGATCGACATCTGAACACACTTGTAAATTAAAAAGCTTTTAAAAAATCTCTTTCAAACGATTAACCCATCATCCTCCGTCAGCCGTAAAACAAACACTCGTCATCTTCGCGAACACCAATCGAAGCACCGAAATTCATCAAATCCAAATCACAGAAGACGCATCCGTCCCTCAGAATCCAATAACAATTTATCTCATTCCTGCCGTACAAATTGTAATCTCGTTACGTGCCCCCTTGCAATCGGTTCAATTCAAAGCCACGATTCGATGATCGAGAGAATAAGTATGCGCAGCGGAACGGGGCAGAGAGAGAGAGAGAGACACGAGCCAATATACAAACGTTGCCGCCGGAGGACAACGGAGTCGAGAGCGTCGGGCGGAGGAGAAGAGCACTCGGAAATGATAAGTTGGCGGGGCCATTCCGCAGCGGCGGCGGGGTCCACGACCTCCCCCTTCGGCAGAATGCGACACAGGAAGTCCGTATAAAAAGGGCCGGGAGGATATACACAAGTGCACGCCGAAGCGATGCGCTCTCGTTTCGAGCTGGCCGCGAACAAGTTTCTGAGATTGTCGTTTGAATTTGCTTATTGTATGTATATTGTGAAGCGTTGCAGCTTTGGTGCTGAGTGGTAAAAGTGCGTGTTATGTAAAAGGTCTTTTTAACTATTTTGACAATTTTCATGCAAATGTAATTAGGAAGTTAGAACAGTCCGATGAATATTCTGTGAGAATAAAAGAGGATTAAGTAACGGTTTTGAAAAATAAGCGATAACCTTTATCAAGCAGCTGATTTCAAAGTATAGATATATGAGACTAATTTGAACTCTTTTGTTTAACTTATATAATAATATAATATAACACGCGCAGAGTCCTTTGACGTAAATAGACTCCAATATGTGGAAAGAGTGCTGCTTAAGACACTTCATTCTTAAATTCTCCAATTACTTTCGTCCTTCTGCGCATCATAAAAATTTCTATACCTAAAAATAATCCAAGTATACTGCACAAAGCTATAATTATAAACAAAACTGTAGTAAATATGAAAACTATTCCTTTTTTAATATTTCGATATGTATAAAAGAGTTAACGATAATAAGCATACAAACATGTTTTGCTACAGAGCAATTTCAAATACAGAACAAGATTAAGATGGTCAAAGATAACAAACGGTAGCGGAAATTTTCAACTCGAACGTCCAATGCTCTCGCTCGGGCTTTTACATCAATTTCGCAAAGCCAAAGACCACTTAGCATCGACCGTATACAAATTAATCTTTCAAAGTCAAACTCCGATCGACTTTGAAATCTTTCCGACTCTCGTTCGACTAATCCAACCACCCTTATCTGCGAACTTTTTCCGCGCGCGGAGCCGCGAGATAAACCGAATTAAAAACACGTGAAGCAAACGCAGTTACCCAACTGCACTCCGCGCGCGTTGCGTAATCGTCTCCGATTGTTACGTAACCGCCGCGCTGATACGCACAATCTTTGATCCCTCTCTCTCTCTCTCTCTTGGGAGCAGCTCCAACGATCCGCGGAGCAGATCGCGCGCCCGAGAGGAACCGCACGTAGGCGCGCGCAAGATCGGCGCGTAGTTGGCAAACGAAAAAAATAAAAATCAGACTCGTGCGTAAGTGGCCGGGCGTTTTCTTCGCGCGATAACGAGTGTCGCGCTTGGGCAATTTGCGGCGCGGAGATAAGCGGCTTTGCGGGGAGCTTTTTCTTCACGAAAATATATAGGTATATAACACTCCGGGGGCGATAGTGGCGTCGGACGTCAATCGGAGCTGCGATGCGCGACCGCTGCGTCGGACGGTGGAGGGTTGGGTAACTCGGCTGCGCCGCTGTTTTTTTCTTTTTTTTTTATTGAGCTTGGAAATTTTACGAGGGGAGATGTTTGTTTGCATAAATGATCCCGTGACTCGGTACCGAGGGAAGTGTTTACTGCGAATGTTCGTCTGGATTTTTTGTGTAGTCGAGGGACGACTTTACATTAATTTTTGAAAACCGTTTTATTATAGGAAATGATTCTTTCGATCCTTCCAAAATAGTAAAGGGACAGAACAAACATTAGAGGGAAAAGAAAGTGTTTTGTCCGATTAAATGAACACGTTTTAAATGATAAGCTGTATGTAGGTATACAACAACTTCTTTTTTAATGATTCACTGGTATTTCTATTATTTGCGTTCTTGAAATAATTGGATAAAATCAAAAAGCGATAACATGTTATCTTCCCGGGTATAATAACTATGTGTCGTGTTTATTACAATCTACTAATTCTTCCATAGTCCCCTGCGAAGACGGCATTGAGAAATAATTCTTCAAACTTGTTTGCAGTGACAGAATGGTATTGCGCTATCATTACAGACACTTAAAATTTAATTATCATAATTTTAAAAAAATTCCACCTTTAATTAAAGTAGTTAGTGCTGATTATTTAGGCTTACTTATCAACGAACCAATGTATTTCTACGCGTTATTTTGCAAATCGCATCACCTTCTCTCGAATAATAATTTAAAATGAGGGAAAAAGTATTATATAAAGTATTCTAGACTCCATAAAACATAAATTCAAGGAATGATAAATCTTCCTTCATCCCGGCAGCGTAACTACGTGTCTGCGCTGAGAAAAAAAAACTACAAGATTGACTGCAACGCATGCCTCATGCATGGGCTCGATTCCAAAATTCAAAATACATTCCACGTGCTTCCATCATATTTTAAAGGTCGTACAGTCAAATATTCTGTCGCGGACCGAATTTCGCCTCCAGGCGAGCTCGACAAATAAAATATTATATAGATGTAGGTTGAGAATTTTTCGCGTCTATTTGCGATGAAAACCAGGTCGCTTTTATGCCGATGAACAACATTTTTTCGAATCGATAAAGTGCACGAAGAAATCATTAAATTAAAGTCCTCGTTTCGCAGAAATACAGCAGAAAGTCATAAGGAAAATGATTAAGACTTTTATCATTTACATTAAGAATTAAATAGAACAAAAAATTATTACTTGCATTTTATAGCCTTCGACTTTTCGCCGTTCAAAGTGAAATTCTAGTTCCAGCAAAATATCTTTCAATAATCTTAAAAGTAAGACCTGGTGTAGGAACGATTGAGGCACCGCCGACGTAGCAGTATTTTGAAAGTAAACAGAGGCAAGGCTTGGAAATATAATTTGCGGCGGTAATACGAGTAGAGCGAGAAAAATATTTTTCCCCGTACTCTGACCATAAAGCCGCGGCGAAAATTGCCCTCCTTGCAAGCTTTACGCAGTTCTCTAATAAAACCATCGCGCGTCTTTCTAGTCGCGATAAAAAGAGCGCAATGAGCCCCCGGAAAATCGCTATCGATCCCGGCAACCGCAGCTCGAAGCGACGACGGTTATCTCCCTCGTTCCGATCTCTGAAAAAGAGAGCAAAAGCACACCAGATGAGACGACACTCCGATCCCGACGCGACGAGGCTTCGCTCGTCGCGGCGCGACACAAAGAGAGGAGAAAGCAGAATGTAAATATTGCCAGCACCGCTGCCCGCTTATTTTAGGCGTCCCCTCAAGGTCCGTCTATAATTGCGCTTGAATCGCACGCGCGGCGTCAAACGCACATATATATGTATCGCCTTTTATCGGCACTGCCACAGATTCAGATGAAAAATTCCTCTTCCTCGTTCCCGAGGCGCCTTCCGCACCTATTATACGTCGTGCGCCGCGGCGCGCGGAGCTAATTGCGCGGCCGCGCTCGAGGGGGCTGTTATTACCGAGACGCTCTCGGCCACATTATATCGTTGCAGAACGCGGAGAGACTTTCGCAGAGCGCGGGTCATTATTCGCTTGCGTCAAAGGCGCCGAGTTTTGCGAAAGCACAAGCTGCTGGCAGCTATTATACGCGAGCCTCGATTCCGAGAGCTATCCGGCCTTTTTGCGGCTCTCGGAGGGCTCGTTGTTTTCGTCGTTCGAGGGCACGACGTTTTCTGCTGCCTGTCTTTTTCAAGCGAGACTTTCGAGCTTTGCGCTTTTCTGTTTTTTTATACGAAAGTGCATTATTTTCAATCGTAGCTCGGCCAGTTATTTAAGTTGTTCTTCTAGGAAGACTGTGAACTATTTTTCGAATTATTCGCCTTTTAAAATGTATTTCAGGACTTTAAATTTTACTAAAGGATTTAACATTTAATTGAGACTTGAAAACAAAAGTCTAATTGCTTTAAATTCACTTTCATTAAAGAATTTTTAAGATACCAAGTAAAACGCGAAATACACCTCCGAAAAGGAAATAGAATTTTCCATCGAGGATGCGATGCAGCTTAATTTCCACCTCATTGAGAGCATGTCGGGGTTATTCAGTTCATTCGCGCGATAAACTCATTATTTTCGAAACATTGTTATTATATAAAGCGTGGTAAAAGCAGAGCTCTCTTCGTTTATTTACATTACCTCATCGTAGTAAATTTTCGAACAATATTTACTTACACCAGTTACCTTTACGAAGGAATGCTCATCGATTAATTGCAAAGAAGAAGAAACACACTTTCGTAAGAATCTCAGAAAAATTAAAATTATCTTTTCCCTTATATAGGAAAATAACTTGCAACCCCACTAACGACGCAGCATTCAAAGACGAATTCTTTATAGAACCGTTCGAACTTTTAACATTGCCCCTCGGACAAAAGGAAAGGTTAAACGCCATCGCCCGAGTCACGTAGGCACGAAGAATCTGGCTCTCAGGACCGGTATAATCATAAACAAAGTCGCGCATGCACGAGTCGCGTGCCACCTCGTCATTTCTTCCGTGCATCGCGCAATTTTCACAAAACGTTAATTCGATCCCCGCTGACCTACATCGAGTCGCGTATCACAATTAAATAGAAATATTTAGCCGAGGCGAAATTAAGAGCTTCGGATGAATGCGCAGGGGGGGGGGAGGCTTTCGAGTTTTAGCGCCGAGGCACGAACTAGTTCGAGGCTCTTTTAATTTCAAGGTGAAAATAGATTTTTAGTGCGAAAAAAGTGATACGAAATCTGGGAATGATGTACGATTGTTGATCGAACGCCGAAAAACTATGGCAACTTGGTCTAAGAATAGATTTCTTTTCGCTGCTTTACGAGAATGTGTGTTCCATAATTTAATTTTAGCACAGGTAGACACAATTTCTCTTGTGCGAAGATACACTTTCCGATGGAATCAGCAATTTTATTAAAATCAAGCTTGAGTAATTTTTTAACATAAAAATTTATCATTCGATGTTTTTCCTAAATTTAAATCATAGTAATATAATTCTTATGTACAGTATACTTTTCAAGTATAATTTTCTTTTAATAATTTTCTTCTTTTTTTTTAATTTACAATGGTACTACTGCACGTTTTTAAAAAGAATGCGATAAAAATATATATAATCATATCAAGCATTTTTACAGCAGTCATAAAAATGATTATTGCTGCCGGGATACATATTTCCTTTTATAAAAACGTTTTTTACTGCGCAAAAACGATGTTTATTTTAAGATAAATTTATATTAATTTCTGCAACAAGAAAGCAAAATCAATGCAGGTGGAAACGTCACGCCCAACAAAGCTCGAATAACGTGGAAGAATTCGAATTTTCAGTTGGCAAGTTGATCCTTTCGCAGCTCGTTAGTAATTAACCCCCGGAAGACGGTTTTTGAGGGATTTCGTAATCCGATTACAACCGAATACCTTTCGCAATTGATCATCTTTATTTACTCATCTAAAGTTCTTCTTTTTTAATCATTGTTTTAAATTCGTTCAACAAGATTATAAACGAACGATTAATCAACAAATTACTGAGCCACTTTCAACATTCCGTTTTCTATTTTTAAATCCAGTTTAAAAAATCGTCACAAGTAGAAATCCGTGACTAAAATACACCGCTTATTACTTATTAAAACGTTCTTAAAAATAAAAGACCCAGTAAAAAAAAAACAGAACACCGCAGCGACTTTAACGATCGCGAGCAGTGCAACCGTCAGCCAGCGCCTAGGTATCGAGAGCAAGTGAAGCTTAAATATAGGAGCAGTCGAACCGATTTTCCAGCGAATGGAATCGGTCGGAAGTGGAAACTGAGTCACGTTTTCCTGTTTCCGCGCGCAGGATCGATAAAATTCCTCGGCGCGCCACATCGGCCGCCGCGTGCACACAGCCAGAGCTCCAGACACACACACGCACATGAGCACACACGCGCGGAAACGCACACAGAGACGAGGTTACGTTGCAGGGCGCCCTTCCAGCCCTCGGGGCAACGGTGTCGGCGGCAGGTAAGCTACGCACCTCGGAATTGGATGCGCCGACGACGAACAGGTCCCTCAACATTCCCAGGAGCGAATGGCGAAGGGGATAACGAGGCGGCAGCCGGTGCTTTGTACACTTGAACAGGAAGGTTGACGCCTCGAAGGAGCGGCCACTGCGCAAACTGGGTGACGAGACACTCGAGAGGTGCTGCTGCTGCTGTTGAGAGAGAGCCTCCCTGCATGCGACGACAGCGGCGTGCCACTACTACTCTGCGCGCGCGAGTCACTGCCAGCAATTCCGAGCTGCCGCGCAACGCGCCGAGCACTTCTGCGCCGAGCCCGCGGCTGCTCGCCCCCAGCCCACCGCTCCTAGGCACGTGCGCGTATGAGTGTATTTAGGGACACCCGGTCACAAGTGCCTCAATATAAAATCCAATGGAGAGGGTGCAAAAACCGCCATAACCTAAGTCGGTTTTTACACCCGCTTTTCACTATTTTACTCATTTGCAAATTGCAATCGGGAGTCGGACTGTGCAAGCCCGCCGTCCTCGAAGCTTTGCGGGCACGCCTGTAAACTTGCGAAAGAATCCCTTGCCTTGGAATACTATACTATATTGCTATGTGTTTTGTTTGAGCTTTTGTTGTCTGGGAAATTTTAGATACCTTGGTGAAGGACAAGAGTTACTAGGATTTTGTTCTAATGTACCGTATAATTACAATTTTTCCTAATGTACGTACATAAATGTTCGCAAGTTTCACCATTAATTGATTACAGAATATGTAGTATTATTGACAAATTGAACGAATAATCAGCTTAAGTAGATTTGCTGCTAATGAGTCAGACAAATAGGATTATTTGTTGATAGCTTTTAAAACGTTTTAACATTGTGGTATCGCTAAAATTTTGTTGGATGATCATAAATTTATATATTAATTTATTAAAAAAATGTTTATTAACAAAATATTATTACTATAAATAATTAATTGTTACCACAACAATTAGCAGATGATAAAAATAGAAAATTTTCATTCTAATAATTTTTTTTTTTTTTAATAATTTGCTTAAATTTCGTCGTAATCAATTCTCGAAATTCAAATAACGCGCCAAAAAGGATGTCAAATATCATTATATGATAATATAGGTTTCTGTTTTATTACATGCATTTTTTAAATTATAATAATTAATTTATGTTATAATAAATAGTATATATTTTGCACTCATCTAAATTTTAATAACGTTATCGTATCAAACAATATTAAAAAAAGGAAATATATTTTTTACCATTTTAAATGTGTAATTGACTAATACTTCAACCAATATAAAAAAAAGGTATTTATAGCACAATAATTGTTTAATTTTTAAGACGAAACCTTCTAAGTTCATTACTTTAAAACAGAAACTCAGAACTCTGTTACTATATATGTATCGCCACTTTAAATTCAATCAGCCTAAGTAGGGACATATCTCCGCAAAGTAAAAAGTTGCTTAGCAATCCGATAAGCGGAATTGCATCACGCAAAAAGAAAGCGACAAAAACCATACTATAAAGTTAATAAAAGTACCGTCTCTGCGGCTCGCTTCTGTGGGCTGTATTCCGTATACCGTCAGCCTCCCCCTGCCGCCGCCGCGACCTCCCCCGGCGCATTCAACCCAATTCGAGCTCCTCCGTCATCGTTCTCAGGGCAGGCTAGAGCGTGGCTCGCTGCGCGTGTTTGAGTGCGCGCGCATCAACAGCAGTAGGCAATCGTCGTGTGCACATTGACGCTTGAGCTTGACGCACGCAGGGAGCGATCGAGCGTCCTCCTCCCCCGCTTCCACTCCGCTTTCACCAAAGAGCAGTGTGCGATATGTCCTGCTCTTCACATTTCACTGAATGCCTGGACGAGCAGCGTAAGTACTCATTTACATCGTGCGATTCCCGACGTTGTGGAGGCCGAGGGCGCCGCTATACCGTTTCTCTCTCTCTCTCTCTCTCTCTCTCTCTCTCTTGCGTAGAACATATATCTACTCCATCTTTTCCACACTCCTAGATATACGAATCGAGCATGCATACGTGGGTAAATCGCGTTTGCGCGCTGATCGAGCTGTTCTGGGTGTGTTGGTGACAGGGACTAATGTGGAAGCTCAGGATCAACGGGTGTATGTAGGAAGTGTTTTTGATATTTTTAAAATGTCAAGTTTGAAATTCCTTGCGTGCCTGTGAGCGTACGACGCTTTTCTTCCAGTTGTATAGAGATTTTCCGAAAAATCGAGGATCAAGGTAGGGGAAATTTTTTTAGGTGGTGTTCTAAAATAGCATTTTTCATTGATTAGCCTAAACGTTTTTTGGTACCAATTTTAGAATCAAACGTTCTTTTAAAATCTGGGTTGAAACTAGTAAATAAGTTTTATGTTAGAAAAAGCGACGAAAAAAAATTGTGAAATAGTGCAAACTCATGTATTTCTTGATTACACATTAAGAATGAATTGTTTTTTATATGATAAAGTAAGACAAAGAGTATTACTCTTTTTTTTTTTCAGTGAAAAGTAAATTTTAAAGTTTTCTTCAAAATTTAACTCAATATACAAGTTTATAATACTTAACTCTTTTGAGTGATATTTAAAAAAACTTTTTTTTTTATTGAAATACAATGGCAATTAGCACTTGTTCTCTTCTGCTTGCTTTGAAATCTTCTGTGAGATATTTAGCATAATCTGATATTTAGCTTTTATTTTAATCAGTTAAAAAAATCTCAATATCACTTAGCGATTCATTTTCAAGAGATACCGAACGTGCGTACATATTTCAAAAAGAAGCAAGCAATATCTTTAAAAAGATTTATAAACAATGATCTTAAAAATTATAGGTTATAGTGACTTGATGACTGTTAATGTTTAATTTAAATTCTAAGTGTTTAGATTAATATCATTATTGGATCATATTATAATTTGATTAATGTGTTAATTCTTAAAGCTTTTGTGAATTAAATTCAACAATCAAGAATCAAATAAAGGCTTGATGATGAGTCACTACATTCTTCAATCGTCTTTAATGAATAGCCATAATTTTGTATTCTTGTGTTTTTTGAAAAAGATTTATGCAAGATGTTTGTAAAATAACTTTGACCTACTTAGGAAAGATTGTTCTAAAAAGGTATATTTTTAATTCTGTTTTCTTTAATGAAAATAATGTTTTTTAAAAAATTCAACAATATTTATAAAGTAATTTATTTTTTTGATAAAAATAATGTCTAAATATTCGTAAATAAAAGAAGGATAGTTTTGTAACATTTACAACAAATCAAAAGTCCATGAGCATGTATCTTAATATCCCTTTTATGATAGGATTTAAGTATACCACCTTATGTTCAAGTTATGAATATAAGACTTATCTGAATTTTCATTGTGTAGTGTTTTTAAAATCTATTATAAAGTTTTTCAGTCATTACATTAATATAACCACGACATTAATATAAAGGCATCTGACTTTTATTTTGTCTACTATGCAAATGATAATCATTTTCATTTAGGTTATTGTTTGGAATAATTGAGAAACTTTATAAGTTTATCATTATTGACAAACAATTAAATTCATTTTTCAAGAAATATATTTTTTATATTCTAAAAATTTTACATAAGTAATAGTTTGGTTTTTTACAGAATAAAATATGAATCCACAATACATGCAACAGCAGCGTTCTTTTTATGGACCTCCATCACAAAATGCATCATTCGGTGAACCCAATGCAAACCTTCCTGGGAAAGCATTGCACGAGCTTCACTCCTTTCCGCCGCAAAAAGCACCACCGGGACCACCTCCATCAAGCAATGCTCCACCTACAAGAGTACCATATTACGTAAATGATGTCCAAGGACAAACAGTGGATGGTCGATATGGTCCACCTCCACCACAATCTAATCAAAACAACTTAGCAGATCAAATGTCTGGCATGACTTTATCCAATCCACAAAGGCCTCCCTCTTCTCAAAGTTTTCCTTTACAGTCAGAAAAAAATGTGCCATTAATGCCTTATCAATCAAATGTAAATGGAATGACTAATCAGCATGATTATCCTCAACAAGGTATTACATATTTGATTTATATAAAAGTTATTTCTTTATTTTTAATTTATCTGCTGTACACGTCAAGCACTGATAATATAATAATTATGAAACTAAAGTATTTACATAGCTGCAGTATATGTTCATAAAAAGTTCATATATGTACCAGGAGCAACACAGTGCTTAAGTTGTTGAAATATTATATATAGTCTTTACACTTAATGGCTTTACACTTAATTTACACTTAATGGCTTTTTATTTTAGGAGAATTACCTGTAGATAAACCAGCACAACCACCTCCAAAATCATTACCACCTCAGCAAGGACCTCCTACATCACAAACATCGAGTCTTCCATCTGCCTATGGATTACCGAATCAATTTTCTGCACCTCAACAACAATATCCTGGACAAGTACCTACATTTACTCCAAATTCAGGACAAAATGTTGCTAGAAGTACACCTCAACCTACTTCTTCAACGCCTACTGATCCACTTAGGTATGGTACTACAATGGCAAATCAAGGAGATTTGGCTGGCCCACCTTTATCAACAAAGCCACCAGGAATGCCTTTAAGTTCACCCAGTAGTATCACTCAGCAAACTGTTGGTGGTTCTCTTCTGTCTGCACAGCAACAAACTGCGTCACAATCACCTTTAAATCAAGGACCCGTAGGACCGCCGCCAATGAGTAATCAACAAAGTATGTCTGGTCCTGCTTCTGGATCATATACTTCACATTCTTCTATGGTTAATCGACATAATTTACCTGGACCACCGTTACCAGGACAAAATCTTCAAGGTCCTCCTCCCATGAGTCAACAAGGTTTATCAAGACCTCCTCTTTCTGGCCAAAGCAATAGTTTATCAGGCCCTGCACTGCCAGGCCAACAAAATTTATCTAGTCCCTATGGGCAACAATTGGCTGGTCCTCCACCTTTACCAGGACAACAAAAACTTCATTCCCAACATTTATATAATAACCAAGCACCAATAAACGATCAAAGAAGGTATTCACCAAATACAGGTTTAGCTGGTCAACAAAATTATGGTCATATGAATAATCAACACGATCCAAGTCACCACCCAGGATATCAACAACAAAATTATGGCCAAACTGGTCAACCTGTAAGTTATTTGTTTAAAAAATAATGTAAATATTTGAATGATGCTATTACTTTATTATACAAATATTATAAATGATTTTTATAGAATATGTATGCCAACCAACCAAGTCAATATCAAAGTGGACTAGCCAGTCCTCCTGGGTATCAATCTAGTGCTCAGTCTCAGCAAGCCAGAAAACTTGATCCAGATCAAATGCCTAGTCCTGTAAGTTGTTTTTAAATTAAAAATATAATTACAATTTTTCTTCATAAGCAAATAAATGTTTATATAGATACAAGTTATTATGGATGATCAAAGAACAAAAGGTGGAGTGTTTGCAACAAATCAGAAAGGATTAGTTCCACCATTAGTTACCACTAAATTCACAGTAGAGGATCAAGGAAATGCGTCTCCGAGGTTTATTAGATCTTCAATTTACACAGTACCCACAACTGCTGATATTGTTAAGCAGGTTAGTATTCGAATATCTGTTGGAAAATACTTAAAAATGAATGTTCAAATAAAATTTATTTTAAATAAAATATTTCAGACTCAAATTCCATTTTCGCTCATATTAAGTCCTATGGCTCAAGTAGAAGAAGGTGAATATGAGCCACCAATTGTAGATATGGAACACTTTGGTCCAGTTCGTTGTAATCGTTGCAAAGCTTACATGTGCCCGTTTATGCAATTTATTGACGCGGGTAGAAGATTTCAATGCATGTTTTGTAAAGCTACGACAGAAGGTAAATAATATAATACAGTTTTTTTAGGTGACATAAAATAAGTGTAACTTTATGTTCATCTGTTTTATCTTTACAGTTCCGACAAATTATTTTCAACATTTGGATCACACTGGTCAAAGAATGGATCGCTACGAACGCCCTGAATTGATTTTGGGAACTTACGAGTTTGTAGCAACAAAAGATTATTGCAGGGTATGTTTTTAATTAATAATTAAGTTAAGTTTCGCTTTTTAACTTGACTTAATTTTTTTTAAAAAAACATTATTTAAGTTACTACAGTTTATTTTATGCTTTTTAGAACAATACGTTTCCAAAACCACCAGCAATTATATTTGTCATTGATGTGTCTTATAATACAGTAAAATCAGGTTTAGTTAAGTTACTTTGTAGTCAAATGAAAAGGATTATTCGCGATTTACCAGTTGATCTGGGTCAAACTAAATCAAACATGAAAGTTGGTTTTATAACATACGGTAGTACTGTGCAATTTTACAACATCAAAGCCACTCTTGCTCAACCTCAAATGATGGTTGTTGGAGACGTTCAAGATGTTTTTATGCCTCTACTTGATGGTTTTCTTGTCGATCCTCAAGAAAGTGAAGCCTTAATAGATAACCTCATGACTCAAATTCCAACTATGTTTGGAGACACTCGAGAAACGGAAACTATTCTTGCACCGGCTATTCAAGCTGGTTTGGAAGCTTTGAAAGTAAATATTAAATTTTAAATTAAATTTTTCTTTACAAATTATACAAATATAAATTAATAATTGCTTTAATATTATTATTCCATTTTAGGTTTCCGAATGTACAGGTAAATTGTTGGTTTTCCATTCATCCTTACCTATTGCTGAAGCCCCTGGTAAACTTAAAAATAGAGACGATCGCAAACTTCTTGGAACTGATAAAGAAAAAAGTGTCTTAGGTACTTTTTCAAATATATTAAATCTTAAACAATCATCTAGATAGTTAACTCCAGGTTATATAAAACTTTTTCTGGATTATTTCAGCTCCACAAACTAATTTCTACAACAATCTCGGTCAAGACTGTGTAGGAGCTGGGTGTAGTGTTGATCTATTTGTATTTAATAATTCATACATCGACGTTGCAACTATAGGCCAAGTTTCTAGATTAACAGGGGGCGAAGTATACAAATACACGTATTTTCAAGTACGTAAATTGATTACTATTCATTCATTAAACGAATAAATTTACGAAAATTTTTGTTACAAATGTAACTACAGAATTTACAAAATTGTTTCATATTAAATACGTTTTACTATTTTCCTTAGGCTGATATTGATGGAGAGAGACTGATTACAGACATCATAAATAACATAAATAGACCTATTGCATTTGATGCAGTTATGCGTGTTCGAACTTCTACAGGTGTTAGACCAACAGATTTTTATGGACATATGTACATGTCTAACACTACTGATATGGAATTAGCTAGCATTGATTGTGATAAGGTATGCATTTTTCAGGGTAAAGCACCATCATACATTCATTTAATTTAAAATAATTTAAATATTAATATCTTTTCTAGGCTGTTGCTATCGAAATCAAACACGATGACAAATTATCGGAAGATGAAACAGTGTATATTCAAGCAGCATTACTCTATACTTCTTGTAGCGGTATCCGAAGACTACGAATTATTAACTTAAGCTTAAAAACTTCTTCACAAATGGCAGAAATTTATAAATCATGTGATTTGGATGCTATAATTAATTTCCTTTCAAAACAAAGTAAGTAATTTTTTTAATATAAAGGAAATATCTTATATGTTTATAATTATTTATTTTATTATATATTTTTTGTAATTTTATTTAAAGGCGTATTTAAACTCGTCGATTCAAGTCCAAAAGCAATTAAAGACAATTTGAGCGCAAGATGTGCTGCTATTCTGGCATCTTATAGAAAGTATTGTGCATCACCATCTAGTGCTGGACAATTAATACTTCCTGAATGCATGAAACTTTTGCCACTTTATACAAATGGATTATTAAAAAGCGATGCCATCGCAGGAGGTAATTAAATGCAAATTTTGTAAATCAACTAAAAAATCATATTGAAATTCTTTTAATTTTTTTTTAACTATAATTTTTTATGAAAAAATACTCTTAACAAAGGTTATTGCAGTCTCAAAAGAAATTTGTATTTTGTTTTCAGGAAGTGAAATAACAGTTGATCAGAAAGCTTACGTAATGATGGCAGTTGCTACGATGCCAATTAGCGAATCTTTTGTACACGTTTATCCGCGATTACTTGCTTTACACGAAGTCGATCCACAAGACACTGAACTTCCGCCGATGATCCGCTGTTCAATAGATAAATTTTCTGATGATGGAGCTTATTTATTAGGTAAAACTCAAGAAGTTTTGAAAAAACGCATTTTTTTTTTAACTTTTCATACATAAATTTAATAAATTATTGGTTTTTCAGAAAATGGAATTCATATGTTCTTATGGTTGGGCTTAAATTTAAGTTCTCAATGGGTGCAATATGTTTTTGGAGTTTCATCTGTTGCTCAGGTTGACATTGACCGAAGTTCAATTCCTCCGATAGATAATCCACTTAACAAACGAATTAGAGATATCATTCATTACGTTCAAACTGAACGACGGCATTGCATGCGGGTAAGAAATCTGTATTTTTAAAAATGTTTTTTAAAGAACCTGATATAGTACTAAATGAAAAAGGAATTAAAAACAACGATTATTAACATATTTATTTTATAGCTAACCCTGACGAGACAGCGAGACAAATTGGAGATGGTGATGCGTCAATTCTTGCTAGAAGACCGAGGTGCCGATGGCAGTCCAAGTTACGTGGACTTTTTGTGTTATATGCACAGAGAAATTCGAACGCTTCTTAGCTAGTGTAAAATGAAATAATCAATGTCAAATCGCAGGCGAATAAAAAGCAAATTTAATTTGAGTAGAATGTAATAAAGTTTTTATGTGTAAGTGGAGTGAAGAGTTGTGAATAAGTGAGAGAATGAGAAACTGAAGAGGGAGTGGGTAAAAAATGGGGTGATTTGTACAAGAGTAATTTTAAAAATAAATTGTATTATTATACTGCGTCTCGTGTCGATAGCATTGCTATTATGTATCGTTAGTACGCTAAACTAATTGTTAAGGTGTAATAAAGCATAATAAATTTATATACTAAGCCAAAACTGTTAATGGATATTATAAACTACTATACTTGAAAATATTTTTATTTCATTGACATTAGGATATGTATATTGATATTAAATTACATATTGATTATAAAGACAAAATTTCAAGTATTGTTATTATTTTAAAAATACTAGCTTATCCATCCTTAAAATCCTTACATACAATTTTTAAAGATAAAGTGACCTTTTTCATTAACTATTTGTCTTTTTTAAATGATATTTTCAGAAAATTCTTTTAGAAAACGAGAATTGGAAGCAATCGCTTTTATCTGCCAAAAATGTCGGTATCTCATTCCATTAGGTAAATCGATAAACGTATAATAAAAATAGCTTTACGAGAAAATCGAAATTAATTTCCTAAATACGTCATCACACGCAGAAAATTGTCAATAGGACAAATTATAACTAATTGTTTTATACAGTATAATATAGAACTCGGAACTATCGTATAAAAATCACGTTTATTCGTAAGCACGGTATCCGTGCGCAACCACCTGTGATTCGCCCACGCACTTCTGCACACATACGCAGGTCACGTAACGTGTAATAAAAAGAAAGTGTGCAATGCGTATATAAGCTCATCATCGAGCAAAAGCAGAAGCTCCGATTATCTCTGCCCGTGCCGTATCTTGCAGGCTATTTGTCATGCCAAAGTCTCCGCGCTGCTGTCTAACAAATAGCACTGTGCGAGTAGCTGTCGCCAAGAGAACAAAAGAGGATCAAGAGTCCCACTACTGGGGTTAAGTTTGACAGTCGGATGGATAGTTATTCATTGAACTCGATACGGAATTATCAGCTGGGCGACTAAGGAAGCTAATGCTCGAATTTTTGCAGTGATTTTATGGTTGGGAGGAAGTGTGAATGAGTGTGTCGTCGAGAGAAATTCAATGATTATGGTGTAAAAATGACGCGTAGCAGAAAACAGCCGTTACTTTGCCGGTCGGAGGATAAAGAGTTACGAGCTGTTGAAGAATGCCAGTTTTTAGACGTGATAAGGAGCACGAACGAGGCAATCAGCCTCCAGTTGTAATCTACAACTCTGAAATTCCTGGTAGAGCATTGTCTTGTCTTCCATTTGTCTTTAAGTAAAGTCTTTCATTTTAATAACTGGTTTAAAGTACTCACAATTGTGATTGGTATCTACGAAGTGATTTTTCCACCTATTGTATACTAAAAGCAATTAACAATAACATCTACTTATTTATCGTATCAATATTTTTATGTCATAAATTACTGTAGCAATTAAAAAGTGCCTTTTAAACAAACAATCTCATAATATAAATGTGTTCAATATTATTTTAAGAAGAATATAATTCTGCTAAAATTGATTTTGTACAACTTTATGACATTTTTTTAACTTAAATAAATTCATTAACTATTTGCATTCTTGAAAAATAATTTTTTAATGCTTTTTCATTGAATATGAATGTGCTTATTAGATTTAAAACTGAAAAATTATAAGGTAGATGATTTTTCATAGAGTAATGAAAAAGCTTAATACATTTTTTTCAAGGCTTTCTTTTAAAAGTTGTTGTAATTTATAAATGTTTAAAAGTGTATAAGATTTAACGGTTAAGATGTTTCGATATTTCATAATGTCTTTTTATTGATTTAAAAATAGTGTATTAAACCTATTGTTTTAAACTGTTAAACAAGTCAAGAAGTTAAGTCAAGGATACATAAATTTGCAATTGAATTGAAATAAATTATACAAGCCAGTCACTAAAAATGAACTTTTTTTAAAAAATCATTTTTTTATCTTTTTTAATTTTGTCTGATTTTATTTTGTTTTCTAGGTATACGCATGCAAAGGAGAAAATGCTTACTAAAGGTTTTTTCTTATGCATTGCGATCATCCTGATCGCTGTAATAAACTATTTTGGTCTAATGTTCTATGTACTCTTTGGGCTACTAACAGTGTGTGGAACATCATTTGGACCTCCAATTATATTTTACACATATACTAGATTATCAAATGTATATCCAATAGGATGGAAATATGTTCTACTGAGTACTGGAGTTCTTCTAATCTCAGTGTTGTATTATTTTGATCTATTAGTATATGTACTCTTTGGACTATTTACCATCTGTGGTATGTTACTTGGGCCAACAGCTGTTTTGTATCTACATACACATTTGCAACCAAAAAAATCTACTGGAAAAAGTATTAAAAAAAAAGTTAATAAATTTAATTCATTTGAAACTCTCCTAATGGTATGTTGAGCAAATAACATAATAATATTATAATATTTATTTGTAAATACATTAATTAAAATTATTTTTATTTACAGAGAGAATCTTTCTTCATTGACGAAGAAAGAAAGGATCCTGGAAGATATCCTCAAATATTTTCAAGATTAGTTGATGGAGCTCTACAAAACTTACTAGATTTAGCATTTAGAGATTTTATTGGCTCTTGGTTAATTGATATGTCTATAGGAGCCGATGAATTTATTGGCCTTGCTAAGCAAGATTTATGGGAAGCGATTCAAAAAATACATTCAAGGACAGAGCACATTGATCATACAAATCTGGTAGCTTGCAGTATAGGTAATACTATAACTTTACATTTTGAAAAGATTCGACTTGCTCAAGCAGCTGCGTAAGTATTAAAAATATTATATAATTTGTGCTCTTAATCCCATAAAGCACAAATTTTCATTATTTATGTTTTTACAGAATCGAAGGGGAAGATCCAGCATATGTTTTGTCTCCACATTTAGTATCAGGGGAGGAAGAGTTAGAATACTTAAGAAAAGTGAGTGAAGTCTTCATTTTATTTTTTATGCCAAGAGGATACACTTTTCCACCTGCCAAATGTCTTTTAAGAGAACTTTTTACTTGTAAAAGTAAGTGGCACCTTTTTTAATTTATAATATACAACTAAAATAATACAGAAACTAATGAAAATTTATTTTCCAGTATTAAAACCCGTTATAAATACAATAACAGATCCAGATTATATTAATCGGAAAATTTTATCTTATATTCAGCAGCAGCAAATGACAGAAGAATTGCACAGGAAAACTTGTGAATATGCTGATTCTTTTGAAGATTTTATTGCAATGATCAAATCAACAAAAGACCTTGAAGTTCTAAAGCGTATTAGATACAATATTGTTTCAGAAATTATGCAAGCAACTACAACTCAAAATATTCAAAGGGCTCAAGGTTTAGATCCCGAAACTACTGCTTTTGGTAAATCTGATCTATCACAAGCAAAAAAATTAAAGCGATATATTAGCCAATTGACTTATGCAAAAAATACTTGCGAGTGCCATATGCAATCTTTAGGGTGGGATGGTTATCCCATGGAAGATGATGACGTGATAGATCCAATGGCAACTCCAGAAAATCGAGTTATACCATTACGAATTATTTTGGATAGTGTTATAGGTATAAAATAATTTGATTAAAACTTTTACTTTTACAAAAATCACAAATAGATTAATATTAAAAAAAATTCTTTTTTAATAGGAAGAAAATATTTATCACAATTTCTTGAACAAGTATCTAGTCAAGGATTAATAGGATATTGGGCAGCTGTACAGGAACTTCGTGCAGCAGATAAATCTAGTTGGCACCAACTAGGGGCAGAGATTTTTTACACATATATAAATATTCCTACGGCAGAAATTAAAGTCGATAAAGAAATGAGAAAAAGAATGGAAGGCTTCCTTCTAGGAGATAAAGGACCAGAAGTATTTTATGAAGTTCAGGAAATGGTAGTTCAGATACTAGAAGAAAAATATTATCCGTCTTTTATAGTCAGTGAGCAGTGTAAGAAGTTACAAGAATCTATGAACGATGAAAAGATATTGGATGGTAAGAAATAAGCAATTTAAATTTATTCTTTAACGTGAAAATTACAATTTTTAAGTAGCTCTTACTTTAATCATCTAAATGAAATATGAATAGATAAGTCATATTTACTGCGGTACTGAAAATTTTGGCGCGCAATTTTAACGTTAAAGGGTTAAATACTAAATAAATAAGAATTTATTCTTGTATCTTTATTATCTCATCTTTATGTCTCATAAAAAATTATACATAATTTGCTGAGTTTTATATCATTTTTTAGAAGAATTTCGCATAATTTTTATTTTAATTTTCTAGTTTCGATTAACGATGACAGATCAATTATTAACGGTACAATTTCGGACAATACTTCGTTGCTGGTCGGCGAACATTCCACATACGCGCGAAATAAACTGGATCAATTACAAGAGAAATTGAACAACAAAACACAAGCTCTGCAGGCTCTTAAATCTTCATTAAAACCGGAAAGTAAAGTGCTAGGTATATTAGCTAAGGAAGTTGAATGGCTTCAAGGGGAGAAAAGACAGCTGGAAGCTCATTTAAATCACACAGAGATGTGGGCAGAACATTTAGGTCACTGGAGAGCGGACGTTCAAAGTGCTGAAGTAAATTATCACACTTTTTTGTGTATAACCAAGAGCAAATAAATTATCCATCCGCATATTTTAATTACGAGACTTTATTATTTTTATTTTTAGACTCCAGAAAATGGCGAGCCTCCAGAGTTTGTTTTAGTGGTCCATATGGTCGCCGATGAGGCAGATGAAACCAGCATCTCCACTGGATGGGTTGTCTTAAGAAAACTTCCAGAATTTCAAGATTTAAATAAAAAATTACGTCAGTTATGTTCAAGTGTAAAAAACTTGGAATTACCGTCACAACCTCTAAAATTTTTCGGTAAAACAGATAAAAATACTTTAGACAAGGCTAAGGCACAAATTCAAAAATACTTAAATGTAAGTTTAATTGAAATAATTTTTTAGTATCAACTAATTGTAATTTTTAAATATTTATATTTTTATGCATGTAGTTTGTGTTAGAAGATGATCGATTGAATCAAAGTGAAGCTTTGTATGCTTTTCTAAGTCCAAGCTCAGAAAGATTAAAACACAGTACACCGTCACCAAAAAAGGCAAGATTCTCTCTATCAACACTTTTTAAATCGTAAGTATTTTTCATTTAGTTGAGAAAATTACATTTAATTTGATTTTAAAAAATTTAATATTTTAATTTGATATTTTAGTAATTCAGGTAGTAGCGGAGATTCTCGTGAAAAAGACGATGACGAAGATATGTCGTTACTGTTAGATGATAATGAACCTACTAGATCTGTCACTGATGCGTTTTTCGGACCGGGAAAAGATTCTATAGCAGAGCCGCTTTATGCTTTACTTGGAGAAATATTTGACTTAAGAGGCGTCTTTCGTTGGTTGAGGCGATCTTTAATAACTTTTGTCCAACTTACTTATGGAAGAACAATTAATAGGTAAACAATTTTTTTTGGACTTTGTCGACATAAATTTGATATTATTATAATGAGATGACATAAATAGCCATACTGTTTATTTTTGCTTCCAAGAACTACAGAGCTTTCTGTAATATAAACTTTACAAAATTCCTCGCATTAGTGCCATCTTATTAAAAATCTTATTAAAAAAAATTATAAAATTAAAAACTTACTTAATTATTATTTATTTTAAAAAACTTTACAGACAAGTTAGAGATACTGTTGCTTGGATGTATTCTGAACCTATGCTTAATTACTATATTCAATTGTTAATAAAATCTTGGTGGCCTAACGGCCAACTGGTGACAGAGGTACCAGTTCGGACAGATGAAGATAAACTGAGAACACGTTCAGAAGCTCGTCGACAATTCTTAAACAACGTACCTGACTTTTTGACGAATTTAGTTGGAACTCAAAGTGCTCAGAGGGGAGCGATGAAAGTTTTTGACTCTCTACAAAATGTGCAACTGAACAAACAATTATTTTACGTAAGTTGGTTTTACTTTGTACTTGATTTTAATAAATTACTTTAATTAAGATTAATTAGTTTATGTTTTTTTTTTACTCTTATAGGATATTTTTGAGGTTGTGATGTACGAAATGTTTCCAGAATTGAAGAAAGACAGAGATTAAGTATTTTTACATCGAATTATTACATTCCAAAAATCTTTATATAAATCTCAGAAAAAGTGTTTTAAATTTTTAAAAGCTTTTCAAATGTTGACTGCCAAACTGATGAAAAAACAAGGTTGGTCACATAATTTTTTTTTACAGAACAAGTATTTCACGGTGCTTCAGAAACTCCTTAGTATTATTTACATTTTCAAAACTAGCGTCCAAATATATTTTCAAAATATACATGTTTTAAAAGTTGTATTTTAGTCAAATCACACACGTAATCCAAAATCATGGTGGTTATATAGTTAATATTTTAATAATTTTGCATAGTACAATACATATGTTATTACGCTGGTGCTACCTACCAAAGATTGTAAGCGATGGATGTACTAAAGTATTCTTTATTTGGTAAGAAATTATTAAGTTGAATTTCACAAATCTTTGCACAATTACAGATACTTTCTGTGATAAAATGTTTAGTTCTTATCTTCTGGCACTTTAAAGAAATTAGTGGTATATTGATTCAGAATTTCGCGCACGAATAAGTGATAATTATAAATAATATTTTTCAACTCCATGTTCGATTATTAAAATTAATTGGCATCTTAGCGTTCAGTGTGTACATTATAGTAACTTTATAAATTTACTCTCACGAATTGTCTTCAATAATGTAAAAAAAATCTAAGATATAAGTTATCATCATCGAATTTGATGTACCGTTAAAATTGAAGTGTCAAATATTGTTGTAAAAATTACTGTAAAAATGTGTCAATGAACAATGACGTATACATATGAAACATAAATAAAAGTCTTTAACTGACAATCATGTCATTTTCTTTTGTGGCTTTCCTTATTAAGTACTTTACAACGAAATGAAGAATGAATGGGAATTGAGGAAAGGAAAGTTTCTAAATTTCCAAACATTTTTCGCGATGTAGATCGCTTTATTTCGACACCATGCGAACTGTATATCACATGATGCACAAATATATTAAACAATCATCTAAAATTACATAATCGCAGTTCCTATACAAATATTACAATAATTATCCTTCCTCATCTCCATAGGTTCAATAGCTATCGCAGTGAATCTTTCTTTCTCTTATTCTTACAATAATAATTATGTCATCGCTATCTCATACCCATATTATGTATATACATTATACATTATCATGTATATACGTTTATTTACACATTTATAACGTAGACTTTTGCGTTCGTAGCTTTGGCACTGGTAACAGTACACTGCAAGATCGCTTACAAAATAGTCAACTCCGTACATGGCGCAACCGCGGGAGTATAATATATACTTTACTTTTTTTTTTCTTTAGATTCTCTTTTATTTAAGGTTTCATCGAGAACGCTAGTCAGCAAGCATCATACATATTTCATACATTTTATATACGTAAGAATACTGATTTTTGTCTGCAATTTCGAATCCGATTCATGTCCGTACGTCTGGCGGATTGAACTGATTTTTTTTTTTTTTTATCGACAGAAGAGTTAACGTGAGGGGAAAAAGGTTCCTTTCTGTGTTCACTGATTAGCGGGCTTTCGATTTTTCGATGAACTACATTTAGATACTTTTTATGATACGCTGACACATCGAATTCGAATAAACGTTTGAACTTGACACGGACGATCGAACGTTTGCGCGAATATATTTTTGGACGTCACTTTATAACTGCGTGCCGGAAGTTCGAGTCTTTTGCGCGCGAATAATGCATTTACAATTAAATGATTAATTGACCCGCGGCTGGGCGATTTCTCGGTTTAAAGGAAGTCCAGCACCTTCGATATTGCGGCATTAATTTTTTTTCTATGCTGATCAAGCTTTCATTTTGTTTTAAGCAAAAAAAGTACACAATCGATACAAGAGACATAATAAATATGTATATAAAAAATAATTCAAATATAATAATTACATTTTATTATTATGACGTTAGCCTTACGTGTACAAAGGCAAATTATATTTCATTGGAAATAAGGTTAAAAAATCCGAGATCAACCGAGAAAAATGAAACGCCGCGCGATTATGACGAGCCTCTAGGAGAATAAAACCGAGACACTGAACGTACATAATAGATAGTTTATTTATATATACGGATACCGCGGAAAGCTCGGAAAATTCGACCGATGCCGTCGCGCGAAATTTTTTTCATTTACTTCATATACGATAATCATCTACTTGCCTATATTGAAACGGGTCGGCGGCGCTGCTCATAAATACACTGTTTTTATATAACGAAAAAGCGCCTCGTTTACGTTACAACATATTCAGGAACCTCTTAAATATATACGCGTGTCGACGTGTACAATTTGCGGAATATCGCGTTTTATATATCATTTAAATTACGACAATAATAATGAGTATCGGTTAGTGTCTTTATCATTTTTTTGTACCATCGAGACGTTGGAGCACCGAGCCGCCGTAAAATGCGGCTCAACGCGAATGAATTCATTTAGTTTATATCATTTTTTTTTATTTTCTTTTTATTAAACGGAAGAAGTACGATACCTTTTCGATGGATTATTGACTCGTTGACTTTTGTCGGCTTTCGCTCTCGCAAGTTTTTACTTATCGTGACGCAGTTGAAAATCGGCGCAATTGTCTGTCGAAGAGAAGAAAAACAAGTATTCCCGAAAGTTTGCACAGCCTTAACAAGTTTTATTAGTTATATTTTCATCTTAGTATAAGCATCGTTAAAGTCTTGAAATCACCTTCAATTTTTCTTATAAGAAAGTTTTCAACATTAAAATATTTCAATTGAGAGTTATTTGAGAAAACACGTATAATAGACACATCGAAATTCATTAAAAATGAACATTTACAATTTCAAATGTGGAATAAAAATTTTATATTAAACTTGAATCCTTAAACCCTCCTCTCCTTCAATTATTACAAATATAACGACTAATTCGTTCCGCCCACTTCGTAAATCGCTTTTTTTCTTCTCTTGCAAATTGTACGTCTCGTATATAAGTCTCTCGAAGCTTTTATTGTAAACTTTTTCCGCCCCCGGTGTGAAGAAAACTCCTTATACACGTCGCGGCCGCGTAAAAGTGCCGGCCGCTCGATTATTGGATATATTAACAACGAACGTGTGTGTGTGTGTGTCTCTCGTAAAGTCGCGTCGAAAGCGAGGGACAAAAATTTACAATAAAAATTTTTTTACGGCAAATACACACGATTTATTGACGAACGAGCCTATATTCTAGGTAAAATGCTTTTATATAAGTGCGTTCCATCGAAATGTGTGTGTGTGTGTGTGTGTGTTTGGGTTTAATAAGGGCATAACGATCGGATGAAAAGTCGGCAATTACACTCGCAAAGGGTGCCAAGGTCTCGATTTAATCCGTGCATCCTTAAATCGACACCTCGCTTTCGCCTCATTAAGCTCCTCGTCTCTGACGCCTCTCGTCTTCTTAGATATATACGCGGTCATCTCGTTGAATGTCGATCCAGGAAAATAACGATATTATATTTATAATGACGATATTAAAATAATACTAGAGTGTACGTACTTTTTTTTTCTCCTCCCCCAGCATCTACTCTCGTAATGAACTTTTTTTTTTAACCTCCCTTTTTCACCCTTCTTTTATAATAATTCGTGGCGATTAATCAGCTTCTCTTTCTCTCTCTCTCTCTCTCTCTCTCTATCTCACTTTCGCGCGTTTCGTCGCGTAATAGAAAATACTCCTCGTCTCTGTTTGTCGTCGAGCTACGTAAAAAAATAAAAGCCTGCGCCTGCCGAAAAAGGTTCAGTAAGTCGATCGCGCGCGATATTCCTCTACAAGGTATCATTGTCATTCGTCATTTTTACGGTTTCTCCCTTACCTACAACATTCATTAATAAAGTACTCGTTTATGCTTTACGCTTATTTTTGTCGACGGTTTGTATTTGGGGACGCTTCGTTTGCCTCTCGCTCAATTAATCGTCTGCCTCCGGACGCGTTTCGAGATGAGACTTGCTCCTCATTTATTTCTTAATATACTTGCTTTTTTTTCGACCACGTCCTAGACCAGCTGGGACGGTTGAGTCAGTGCGATATTTCGCTCCCGATTGAATTTAAGCCCGACTAATCTAAAAAAATAATAATTACCGACGATATTACCACCGAGATTTCCAAGGATACTTTTTGCAGCGAATGAAAAGTAATTCAGCAGGCGTTAGCGCAATTAAAAATCCGATGAGCTGCATTATCACATGTAAATTTTAGAAATGTTTTTCTTCAAACAATACAATCTACAAGTCTATCCTTTGATAAAGTAACGATTTAGCACCGGCGACGATGTACAAACGAAGAGAAGAAAACCATTGGAAAATTGTTCAGTCTTGAAAATAAAGCAACGTATATACGCCATCTCTGCCACTGTACAAAGCAGGACCAAGATACATTCGACTCGTTGCGTCGAAAACAGCCACGATCCCCGGCTGTACAGCGGTGAAAAAAGCAAACAACCCGCGAGCAGAAATTCCTTAGCCCCGCTAATACACCGACTGATTTCGACTCGAAGACGCAGCTCCTGGATGCGATTACAAAGTTAAAACTTATCCGGACGCCTTACGCGCGCACACACCCAATATATATATATATGGTCCAGTAATTCGTACGTTCAAAAGAGACACGTCGACTCCTCCTCGCCCCCGGTAAAAATAAAGCTCTCTCTCTCTCTCTCTCTCTCTCTCTTGCTCTCCCTCACATGTGCAGCAGGCAGATGCGCTCGCCGGTCGGCTGCCGCTGGCCGGGCAGCAGCTCGTCGTCTCAGACGATGGGCCTCGGCTTGGGCCCGGCGACGATCGAGGGCTCGAGGCGCTGGACGGTGGCGCGCGTCACCGCCGGCGGCGAGGACTCCATCGGCGTGACCGAGGCCGCCCGGCTGCTGCTCGGCGTCGCCGACGGCGGGATCAGCGACACGACCTCGGGACTCGAGCTCTGACCGTTGTCTTCGTAAACTCGCTCCTAATTGCACATTTTAAAAGCAATGCCTGCGTCGTTATTTCGTTACTGCACCTTGATTGGGGGAGGGG
>UCOM01001405.1:0-41964 GCA_900474385.1 Ormyrus pomaceus
AACAGGGTTGTTGGACAAAATGCTCGATGACACCGAGTAGCTAAGAAATATATCTATATATTCAGTTATGTACATAGGTATACTTTCTGTTTATCTACGCCCTGAAATTAGCTACTCGGTGTCATCGAGCATTTTGTCCAACAACCCTGGTCTTGAGTGGGATGAGCCTGGGCGCTTTTACGTGTCCGTCCGACTGGTCGCTAGGTGGCGTAACGCGGATTTGTCGCGCTCGCTAGCAGACTGGTCGAGGCTCGGGGATATATGAATCCGCGCTCGGTGAGGTTTTTGCGTCTGCCTCGATCGCTACCACGGTCGTACATATAGGTTTGGAAACTCCGGTGGCGGGGGTGATGCTCTTAGTGAAGCCGAGCAATACGATCGTCTCGTACGGCAGCTACTGTCGTCTGCTCGTCAATGATTTGAATTTTTTTATTTTAAATCTTATTATAAACGGGGTGATTTTAGCTTGGCGACAAAATTAACGCCTCCTTTTCATGCCTTTAAATACAGCCACCGAGCCTCGGTGCAGCGAGCAGTTCAGTTCTGCCTAACCCGCAGTCACCCTGTGAGACTCTCTAAGTACTCACAGATTCAATCCCACATTCTGACCATACTTTCAAATTCAAAATCAAAACCTATCCCAATTTCAAATTTTAAGTAAGACTTATTCTTACCAACCCTCGAACCAGTCAAGCACTCTTGGAAGCTGTAACAGTGAGTAGAATTTTTAATAAATCAATATTAAACTTAAATCTTAGTTAAAATAATTTAAAATTAACCTTCGAAGGCCGTTAATGATTAAGAAAACGGAGATAGCTAGAGCCATTCTATAAGAATTTGAGCTCAGTTAATTATTCACGAACATTTATTTATTAATACTTGTTCTGAAACTCGAACCAATCATCCTACAGGCCTAATTTTTTCCTATACTATTTAATCTAAGATAATCGGTATTTCATATTATGAATTATGAATTATAATTACTTTTTATTTCGTTAATCTGCGAGGCTTTTAAAGCAATTTTCAATATTAGAGAAATGCCTGGAGAAAAAACATAAGTCTGGGATAGTGGCCGTAGCCAGATTTCTGTAAGACTTACAACAGACTTTTTGAGCCAGATCTACCCCAGACCTACACCACACTAATATTTTTACACGGGTGATCGAAAATTGAAAGTAGATTTGGATGAACAAATGCACTTATACAAAATTTGTGAACCAGATTCTTTGTGGACTAAAAAATTAAATAAAGCGTAATGTTTAGAGGGCGCTTATCAATAGTTACCAAAACCATGTAACGTCCCACGTTTGCGATTCGTAACGATAATTTTTCAGGTAAATTTAATTGTAAATTTTCATGTACTTCGTGTACTATAAAAAAATCACGTATTCTCCCGTTTTTCCACAGCAACCTTAAAGTACCTCCCACCGGCAGCTCGTTCACGCGCCAATAACCGCCTCAAAATTCAACGCAATTACACGCCGTCGCTCGAAATTTAATCCTCGTCCTCCGCAACCGCACCTCGCGCTTATATCCCCCTGCTCGTTTTAATTCATCCGAGGCTGCATGGCGCGCGAGATTCGAAAAATCCACGCACCTCGGCCCTGGCGCCTCGCCAATTTCTCCTTGGAAGGCGGCTTGGAAGGAGGTGCAGCTCTCGTCTTTTCGCTGCTCCTCCAGCGTTCTGCGACTTTTTTGGAATTGTAATTACCGGCGAGGAGAGAGGATTTTTGCGCGCGCTAGACCCCGCAAGCGCGAGGACTTAATTAAGGGATCTAAATGCGGGGCTGCACTGTGTGGTTGAATAATAACGAGCGGGCATGAAATGCGGCCGCGATTATGAGCGAGTGTGATAATTTTCTGACGTAATTCAAGCTCGGTTATTTATTTAATAAGACGCTGCGCAACGCGCGGCGGGAGTTTGGGTCGGCAGTTGCGTTCTTTCCTTTAGAAAAGTGCTCCTTTGCCGACTTAACTAAGTAGCGAAGACGTCGGCGAAAAGATTTTTAGGTCGGTGTGCACAGTTTTAAAGGAAAGCGTAATGCATGTTTGGATTATGTTTTATTTAATAAGTATACTTGTTTGTTGAAGTAATTGTTATCGTCTTCTTTTCATGAATCTTGTTTAGTTTTCTTAAACTTTAAAGTATTTAATTTATAAATATACATTAAATGATCTGATGCATAAATTCAGGGGAAAATTTAGTTATAAAAACGTTTAGACATAATGCACCTACACTTTAATAATCTTGTCAATGCACCTTTCATTAAAATTTTCTTCCTTCCGGAATAAATAATTAATTTTCACGCAACGAAAGAATTAAATCGTCAAAGCCCTCACCTCCCACGAGGCGCACCTTTTGCAACAAGCGCACCGATAAAATTGCTCGCAATTGTAAAAAAAAAAAAAAAAAACTGATTAAACCCCCTCTAAAAATCAACGACCGCAATACTTTCCCCATTCATCTTTTAACAACTCCTTGTTTCTTCACTCAATATACATTCACGAGCTCAATTCACGAGCTCTCGAGCCGCTACGGCGGCGTAACATTTCATTCTTACGTCAACGCGCTCCCTACGAACCCCCGCACGGACATCTGAAGGGCGCTTCACCGTCGCGGCGCGCGCAAGATTCAGACAAAAAGCCGAGCTGCGAGGCGCCGAGGAGGAACTAATTTGCGACTCGGGGGGATTCAGGCTGTTTAAGAAGGCCGCCGCATCCTTTTCGACTGCGGCCCGTCTTTGAGACTCGTTCTCACGGAAGGACATTATATTTACGATGTTTGCCGGCGAGCTTTTTTGTCGCTGGACGCGGCGGGGGAGGAGGATTGCGAACGACTTCGGAGGAGGAATATATTTCTGCGCCGAGGGCTGAGAGTTTCCCGGGTAACGAGAAGCTCCTCTCGAGGGCTTTTTTGTTTTGCAGTCGGGAGGAAAATTACTGTTGCTCGCTGCCTGGTAACATGATTTTTTACGATTCGACTTGGGGGGAGATGCTTGACGGATGGGAGGGATTTGAAGCCTTTTCATTTATTAATTCAAAGCGACCTAGTAAGCTAATGTACATTATTGTGCTGTTTAGAAATGGAACAGAATGTGAAAACAAGCAAATGCAAAACAAACGAATCATTTAATATTTACGGTTTATTCAGCTTTTGAATAAGCTTTTACGTTTCGAGCTTCTACTTCTTTTCTATAGTTTTTCTATAAAAAAATGGAAGTTAATTGCTTTCCTGCAAATAAACGTTACGTTTTGTAAGCCAATGTATTTTTACTCGCGGATAAAATCTCGGGTAGTAAAAAAATCATGGTCGCAGAGAAAACTGCCCGTAATCTCAATGACGCTAAAACTGTTTATTAATGAAACATTGACAATCGTCTGCGTCAGATGGATAATAAATTAATATCAATTTTTTCAAGTAACTTTCAATCCCATTATAAAAAATAGGTAAGTTAAAATAATTTACTTCTCAGTTTAAAAACTGCAGTGCTAAAATTGATCTGATCCATATAAGATATTAAATCACTCTAAATTAAACAATTCCCAAGTCTCGTCCGTCGCTCGACCAGAAAATCAATCAAGAAAATTGCTTTAATAAATCCATTAATACACAACACCAAAATGGATCCGACAAAAATAAGCATTCTATCGTCCAGTTCCATCTCCACGTCGATCTTATCGATACCAAGGGGAGGTCAGACGATCTTATTAATCTAGGATTTCGGCAAATCCGCCATAAGTCAGGCTTGCGCGATTCGTCCACTTGGCCATAAACCTCCCCCCAAGTTTCTCACGCGAATCGGCGCCTCTCAATGTACAAATCGTAGGCATCTTGGAACCGATGAAAAGAGCAGCCAGATGAGCCATAAAAAGTGGCATCGAGGGGCGTAGGACAAAGCGCGTGGCTCTCTCTCTCTCTCTCTCTCTCTCGCAGCTTATTTTTCACTCTCCGGAGACTGTAACGACCGAGCGAAGGGGGGGAATCCCAGAAAATCGTAAAACCCGTGTACGGACGCGAAACGTCCGATCAATAATCTCGGTCGCTCTACATTTTCGCGAGTGAGAGAGAGAGAAAGAGAGAGCAGCTGCCTCTCTCGATAAATCGCCGATTTTTTCTTGTTTTTCGGTCGGAAAAAACACAGCGGCCGGCGTGAAGGATGAGGATTTGTCTCTTTCGAATATATACGAGGCTGAAGCGGCGGTAGGTATAACTCCTTCCGCGCGCAATTCCGAGCGGGAAATTTATTTCGAAGTGGAAAATTGAAATTTAGTTGCGAGCCTCGCCGCGGAGCTCTTCAACCTCGTACCGATGGGTATAAAGCTCTTTTTTTCCTTTCCCGGTTGCCGGGTTTCCTTTGTTTCGCCGGGTTTCCATGGCTGAAGTATGGCGATCGATGCAGATAGATTAATTTTCGATTTAAATCGATCAGGTCAAGCGCTTCGGTTAATGCGAGCTTCGATTACTGAGTAAGAATACTTGAGCATCTCTTGTTATGAAAGAGGATAACAGTGAATAACGTACGAGAATATAGTGGATACGTACTCAATAAGTGGAAAATTTAATAAAAACACAATTAAATGCTCAAGTCATTATTTTCAAAGGCTTAATTACATGTTATATTGCAGAATTGAATATTTTAATGCTTAAGATATCAGAAGTAAACGAAACACTTCTTTTGAATTTATTAACTATTAGTAAAAATTATTTTATAAAAATAGATTAGCTATTCTTCTTTTTTACCTCAATTTTCGTTGTTTTGAAAAACTTTGAAAACGCAAACTAAATGTTTTTAAAGTAAATACTTAAATATTCAAATATTTAAGTAGTTAATATAATTATATATGGAAAATCGATTGTTAAAAAGTTTTATTTTTTTCTTATCTTAATCTTCGTTATTTTGAAAAACGTTGAAAACGCGAAAAAGTTCATACAAAAATATTTTAAGCAGCTTCTGAAAGAAAATTTTTGTAGAAGAGTAGTTGTAAACACTATACATAACTGTACAATTTTTTTATTGCTTCTTAGTGTAAAAATTGCAGTTGAACGAGACGCTTAAAATAATGTTGACAACTTTATTTGTTTGGTATTTATTAACTTATAAGGAAACATTGGCGTTTACCATGCCTATTTCGTGTTTAAAGACTATCAAATATAATATCGCACATGAAACTTTGCATGAAGCAACTATTTTCATAGATACTACAGATACGAAGAATTTGCAGAAAGCAAATATAATTCTTCAAGAATTATCAAAGGAAGTTCCGTCTACTGTTTTCGATTTAAAAAATATTATTTTAAAAAAGCCGCAAGCAATGCCAAAAAACAGTTCGTTCAATATAATTGTACTCAACGAGAATGATCGAGTAGATATTTTAGGGAATTTGCTTCCCTTGTTCGTAAATTTAGAAGGTTACAGACCGAGAACCTTAGTACTTTTTCCAGAGGATGCAATTTCACCACGTAGTATGAACATTTTATTTGAGTACTCTTGGCTGCACAAATTTTTAGACTTTTCCATAATACAACAAAGCGATGGCTACGAATCCAACAAAAATCAATGTGTAATTTCATTTTTTAATCCATTTAACAAAAGCATCGTTCAAAATATATTACACGAAGATGGGCATATATTTCCGGACAAGTTGAAGACTATCAATCAACATAACATCAAATTAGGATTTATGAGTACCGATGTATTTTCACCGGTTTTCGAGAATGGAACGGAAAGTACTATGAAAATACCAGGATTTGATTATCCTGTAACGTTGCTAGCTTTAGCAGCTATGAACTTTTCAGTCAGTTTCTTAGAAGTCGGTGATGAAAATACGACATACGTAGCTTCGCGTGCTGCTGTGGAGGAAAAATTAAGAAACAACGAGTTAAACATGTTGAGTATTCCATATGCATTTAGTTCGTCAATTTTTCGAGAACTACCGCACATAAACAGGGAAAAGGATTGTGTGAAGTTCGTAGCTGCAGTACCAGTAATATATAGGGTTACAATTGAAACTAATGAACAAATTTTTTTGTTCATTATCTTTACGCTTTCGATTTTAGTAATTATCATAGCTATTGATTTATTTCTTCATATTGCACGAGAAGATGTTTCTTTTTTTACTATTTTTCAAGTATTCTTTTGTCAATCCATAACGAGCCAGCAACAAAGTACTTCAAATAAATTAACTTTTTTTAATATTAGTTTTTTATCCTTCGTTTACTCTTCTTATTTTTATTCAATCTTTTTAAATACCCGGTTATTGAATACGGAAGTCTCGTTTGATACTTTTAAAAGTATTGAAGAATCTGGTTTACATATATATATTCTAACCCATAATGTCGATAATATCTTGTGGAAAGATGATAAGCATATTCAGAATATAAAAAAAAAAGTAGAAGAGATGGAACAGCTTGTATGGTGCATTGAAAAATTATTAACAAGCAATTGTATTTGTTTGGGAGGTGATGTTCTTATAAATTCAGCAAAAGCGGTTCTAAGTAAAAAACTGAAAAATATGAAAAAATTTAAATTGGCTGAGCCCGAATTTTCTTGTAAATCATGTTCATATATTTTTGAGAAATTTTCTCCTTACGCTAAAAGATTTCATAAAATACTTCGAAAAATTCGTGAATCCGGAATAGACCAAAAGTTGCTATATAACCAAAATCTAATTAATACAAGAGTTTCTAAATACGATATAAAACCATCAACAACATTTGTTCAACACTGTATTTCAATTTTTATTTTTGGGACAATATTTTCAGTAGTCGCTTTCATTATCGAGTTATGGCTTAAATTTCCAATGAAATTTAAGAATTAATGACGAATACTGAAAGATTCTTGCAAATTCAATTGTATATCACTTTTATTCGTGGGAGTTAAATATGCACTAATCAGTTATATTAATATAAATAAAACCTATTACCCAAAAGCAGATTTACAGGATACCAGATACGAAATGCAACCAACAAACGTTTGATGTACTACCTTAATTATATTATTCGTGGAGTAATATTTTCGCTTGCAGGATTTAATGCTGAATATCTAGTTAAAATTGCAAAAAATGAAACTTGGAATTACCATGTTTTTCCGCACTTTACGATGGCTGAGATTAAACTTGCAATTGAACATTAATGATACCGCTGTATTCTCAAAATTAAAAACAAAATGAATTCATCATTTATGTATCATTTATTACATATTTTTTTTTTAAATTCCAATTACTTCTCATATTTCATATTTTCCGTATAACATGTAAATTAGAAACTCAAAGTATGGAGTGTGCCACATGACAATTCTAACTGTTTTCCCCTCCACTGTATGAGGATTCTTGTTTGTGCAACTTTACTAATATTAAAGTTTTTGTGTAGTTACTAACAAAATTCGATGTAACGTAAATAAATGTGGAACGAATAAAATACAGTATATGCAAATAGAAAAATGTATTTATAGTTTTATTAAATCATAATCCCATACTGTTTTACAAAAACATGTATAATTTTCTTTTTTTAAAAATTCTATGTTTAAATTGCAAAGCAATCTCTTCCCGCAAAAAACTAAGAATTAATGGCGCCACTTTCACTAAAGAAAATCGGAACTAACGAATCCGTGACATTGAAATATTTTTTTGCCAATATCGATGCAAATGACAATGGTTAAGACGGACTTTCGCGGTATTGAAATAGCTCATTAAGGTACTGAGAGGTGCGAGACTACCTCCATTAAACTTCTTTCAATGCGGTTATCGTGGCTTATTGTTCTAGCCATTGGAAAGTTTTCTTGTTTATATATACGCACTGACCGCAACGAAGTAGCAAGTAGTATAAACAGCTATATTAAAATCATTCGAGTAGAAACGAATAAAACAAGAGAGGCCTATTTTCTAAATAATGTGAAAATTCATGTGTTTTAGAGAGAAACTAAGTAAATTGTGTTAAAATTGTGATTTATTTAAATAATAGTTCATTCAAGAAGGTGGAAATGTGAAAAATAGTCCCAGAACTAGAAAATAGGTAGTTTTGTTACCTAGTTTTTAGACTGACGTGTAATGTTTTCTTTCATGGTTAGCGGACTTAAGCTTATCAACAAAGTAAGAAAACAACATATTATTGAGTTTTGTAAATTATTGATTTTCTAATATCTTGTAACAAAGTATTAAATATTTTTTATATCCACCAAGGATATTGTCTCTTCGTTCAGGAATTGATGAAGTGAGAAAAGATCGAAATAAACCTAACTTTTTGTTGATCTACTTTGTCAAACAAAACAACCATCTTTTCCCGCATTATGCACAAATCCAAAAAAATTTTCATCGCCAAAGCACTATCGCGAGAAAAAACTTCCATGAAAGCCCAACCGGTATCATAGCTTGAAATTAGCGCAATTTTTCCAGCCCCCCAAAGCAAATCTCCCGTAAAACCGCAGCGCGCATACAAAAGTTCGATTAACTGAAAGGGCATCGAAATTTAAAACCAAGCTCGCAATTCCGTCTCTCCGTATCGGTGTCTCGGGGCCGGTCTCGCATCACGAAATCGCGAGAGGTTCGCGAACAAAAGGGCAGCGGCGCGTAGGAAGCAACGTCGCGCTCGATAAATTAATCCAATCGGACGAGTAGCGCACGTGGCGCCCTCCGATGGAAAATATGCTCGTCCCCGAAAAAATATTTCATCGCGAGAGAGAAAGAGAGACAGTCAGAGCGGCGGTACACCTGCGCGGTTTTATTTCCCCGATTGTGTTTTTGCGAAAGGCGGCACAGGAGAGGAAGGAGGGAGGCAGCTACTACCTTTGTTGTGCTTTCCACGTCGATCAATCGCTCCCGTTGCAGCCAATTTCGATTGATTCCTTCTGTCGCGCTGCACCTTTTTTCATTATGGGCCTCGGCTCCAAGAGCGAGAGCGAGCTTTTTCCGATGCAATGTATGGATCTGACGCGTTTGTAAATATTAAGTTGCGCGATAGAGCCAGGCGTGTTTGGGGAACGTGTGATGAGTGCTAGTCAATTCTCGATGATTGAAGTGCAGATATTGGCAGAGATTAAATTTTTTGTTCTTAGGCGATGTGTTGACAAAACGGAATGCAAAGTCTGGAAAAATTGTAAATTAATTTTGGAATTATTGAAAAAAAGTTATCTTTGCACTTCAACAATAATGATCCAATAACGAATAACGAACTGAACACCATCAGATTTAGACCATATAGTATTGCAACGCCCCTCTACACAAATACCAGGAAACACGAATTAATAAACAAAAAAAAAAAAAAAAAAAAAAAAACCAATTGACAATTGATGGTTACACCTCTGAAGAGCAACAAATTAGCAACAAATTATGCCACTAGTCTCGTATCAACATCTTTGTAACGTCAGGAGGTACAAGGAATGGCTAACGCTAGCTTAATATTAAGTTAGCATATCCATAGTTTCTAGAGAACGGCTGAAGCAATAAAATCAGTTTCGGCGCAACAAATTAACAAATCAATTAGCAAAAAAGTATACATATGGTTTGATCATGGGCTTATGAAGTGGCTACGCTAGCTTAAAATCGTCAATCAGGCGCCCTTTTGCGCGCGTCATACGTGACACCTCCATAAAATTGTCTCTGTACTCCTCGTCGATCGTACAGTAATAGCTTGCTAACATATGTACTAATGTTTAAAAAAGAATTGTAATATCAAAGTTTGAATATATTGTACGCAGCTATTTGTTTGTAACGAATAAATCTCTGTAGAGATTCAAAGCTTAATAAAAAGAAATATTTATCGCTGTTATTTTTGCTATGCTGAGCGCAAAGTTAAAAACAATCATTTTTTGAAAAAGTTCAAAGTTGCAGGAGTTTCTCAATCTTCTCCCGATTAAAAAACCGTTTAAAGTATCCCTCTAAAGTGCAATTTATCGTACTTCCTTTTATTTTCCAACGAATCAGTCCAGATAACTACTACAAATAACGGAAAACTAGTCGTCGAGAAAAGAGAGAAAAATAATCGACGACTTCTCTCGCCCTAATAGTTCTCAAGAAGAGATTATCCCTTTCTATGCCGAATACTTGACACGAAATCCTCTCTCTAGAATTCGCACACGCGCTCGTACATAATAGTGGCAGCCTGCTCCGTGAGAGAAAATAACGATTCGTGGCTGCCGGCAATAAGATTAACAAGGGGTCAGTACACCTCTAACAAACAGCCCCTTGCCTGCCCGAGATTTCAGCGAGAAATTCGTGCGCATTATATTCCGCCGGTAATAATGTGTAATTGATATTAAATTGTTGTGCGCCCGGGGTTTTTCTCGCGCGCGATAAAGCCCGGACCCCGACGCCTTTTCCAGATTTAACGCCCGTCGCACGGAAATTACACACATCGATAATCGCCGATTTGCATAAACGTGCGGGCTTTAATTTCGACTTTTCTGCTTTTTTAAATTAAAGCGCGCTGATTTCGTCGCTTTAAATCTATGCAAATCTCCCCCGAGTTTCAGGGAAAAATCCTTTGTTATCGCCCGGAATGAACTTAGGAAATTCGTGACGTTTGCTTTGCGGGCTAAATGGTTGTCGTTTTGTAAGGTTGCTTTATAACTCTGGGAAGTTGTACGATTTTACTTTCATGTTGCGTTTGTAATTGAAAACGCAATTACTGGATTGAAATTTTACTTATCGGATGTTAAAGGCAACGTTTCTGTTACAACTTCTACCTTCAGTTTATGAAATTTTAACGCTGAAAACAAACGGTAAAAGAATTATTGGTGTGTTTGAAGTGCATTTTATTATAATAATTCACGAATAAAGTCTAGAACTTCTTAAATCAACATAATATAATCAACTTTCTCTATTTTTAAATGCTGACAAATTTATTTTCTGAAAATAACTGAAAATTCTGATAAAAAAATCCAAAATGAAAAAAAAATTGATTTCGTCATTCTTCCTTTAACCTCACAAAACCCCCCCAATCATGCAACCCCGAACAAGCAAAACCCATCACAGAAGACTCAACTTCCCATTATTTCTCAGTATTTCCTGTCGAACAAAATTCAACATTCATTTAGCACGCAGCTCGCACCCCGGAAATAACATTTTTTCGCGTTACCTCTTCCCTTCATTCAGCAGAATCGGTAAACGAGAAACATCCGGATAGGTAAGTAGAAAAAAAAGCAACGCAACGGGTCGAACATTTTTTTCCTCGGCAGAGCTTTTCCTCAGTAGGCTGGTTCATCTTTGGATTCAAAGCTCGCGAGCAACTTGGAGGCATTTTGCCGTACTTAATTAGTGCATTGCGTACACCGAGGAGCGAAGAAGGATGGAATAATTAAAAGCTCTCGCCAAGCGGTAACTTACGTTTCGTGCAATTAAACTAGTGGCAAACTTCATTTAAATGCGTTTCTTTTGCACTGCAGCAGCGAGTTTTTTTTTTCTGCCGCTGCTTCTGCTTCCGCACTTTCAATTTTTGCGTTTACATTGGACGGACGTGACGTTGTAATTAAAAATATTCTGCGATACTTGAATTCACTGAGTCGTGAACTGAAATGCAGGTATCAAAAAAGATTGCATTTTTTATCGCTTTCACTCATTGCGAATAATGACATTTATCGTTTTATACATAGAATTTGGAGATTGTTTATTGGTTAATTGTATAACAGAATTTTAACGTAAATAAAAATATTATTTTCACCAAATTAAGGGTATATCAGCTGATTTGTTGCTTGTTAACTTTTTTTTAAGTTTCGCATGCATTTGATCAAAGCAGCTGTAGTACAGAGTACATTTAATCTGCGTTAATTTTGTTTTTACGTATTTTTTAATTACTTGCTATGCAAAGAAAATGAGTTTTCATTAATTTCACTGATATATAAAGTTTTTTTAATACTTTTTAATTTGAAAGTTTGTAATTTAAATATCAACCAAATCATTTTTCATTTATTTTATTTTATTAATTATTCAGCGAAATGAAGTTCTTTCAATATATCCCAAAGAATAATATTATATTTAAATAAGCAGCATCAATTTAAAAGAACATATAATAAACTTTTATAAATGATGTTTAAACAATTTATTTATTATGCATAAAACGTAAAGTAATTGCACATTGTTCGATGCATTTCTAAAACATTTAAATTGTTGCAAAAAAACTGTTCCATAGGACACTCCAATCGATTCCATGATCTCTCCATCACTTTCCCAATTAGCAAAGAGCATCAACCGTTTTTCGCTATTCAATAATATCCGTTGACCGACAAAAACGAGCCGATCTCCTCGGTTTCTTCCTCCAGTCATCAAAACCCACGACAAAATCCCCGCTAATTGGTCGAAAAAGCGAGCCGCGATCCGCCGATTATTATCCAAACGGCGGATCCGCGCGACTTTCGCGCGCCGCAAACGAAGCCTTCCCGCAGCTGACGCGAGCAAAAGTATCGTCCATTCGCCGGCCGCGTCTCCGCGCGCCGCGAAATCGGACGTCCGCATCTTATCCGCGGCCGAATCTCGGTCATCGGCGCTCTTTCGCAAACCTGAAAGCTGCCCAGATATATACGCTTGCAATTGCACGGAGCCGGTGGCTGCGCCGGCTTTTGTAGCGGGGTAATTTTATGCGGACACCGTTGGGTTATTTCGATGGGATACGGCGGAATTAGAGTTTGGTGTCGGTGTAGTTGCTTGGTTTTGGGTGGGTTGCAGTTTTTGGTAGTGGAGAACGTTCGAGGAGTGAATTTCGGAGATAATGTAGTAATTAAGATTGCTTTTTGAATAAATTTATCTGATTGCGGATGTACACAAAATTAGAAAAAGGTAGCTTTGTATTTTTAATCTACAACGAAAATTCGCGGTATATTAATGAAATAAATTATGAAACATTATGTGGTGTGCATTATGATATAACGATTGGAGCTATCATTTTAATTGTAGAATTACTAGAGCGAATTGGCGCGATATTGAATTAATATAGAAACGAATTCATTGAATCTGTTACAATAAAATTTGAAAGCTTTATATAAATCACTGCTGAATTCCGTTCAATCCGAGTTTCTAATTTTCATCAAAATTTCATCACCACTTATTCATCCCAATACTTTCTCCAAGTTCCGAACAGAAATAATTCTCCCGCGTATATATAAGCTTCTCCTAAAATTCCGGGCCATAAATCTGCAATAAAAGATGCGGGCGGGCTTTAAAAAAAATTCGCGTGATCTCCGAAATCCCGGAAAGACACGCTCCTGCCCTCGGAGATTTTTCACCCCCTATATGAAATACTCGCCGCGGCGCGGCGCGTTGCCACCCCCTCGCACTCGGCACCGCGCGGCGAGGGTTCGGAACCTCGGCGAGAGAGAGAGAAGCTACGCTCGAAGGAGCTGCTCCCGCTCGGCTTAGAGCGAGTGGATTCGGGGAGTTGCGCCGCGATTTCGAGTCCCGGGGATCAGCGGATTCCACCGCAGAGAGGAGGACAGGTGTGCAATCGAGTGGTGCGATCGCGAGAGAGAGAGAGAGAGAGAGAGAGACTCTTCGCGCGAGCATTTCACGTCGAGCGTTGAGCGAGAGCGCTCAGATAAGGGGAGAGAATTGAGATACGGCTCTGAATTTCGAGAGAACTAACCTGTAAATAGTCGCTTGCCAGGGACGCTGAGGATCTGCGGTTAAGGCCGAGGAGAGATTCGCTCGCATTCGGCCAGTAAAATATGGCGATGCGTTGTCGGGCTTCCTTTTGTTGCCGTCGCTTCTGTTCCTGTGATAGATGGATGGTTTGTGTATGCGGAATTTTACCGTTTTAGGTCAATGAAATATTCCTCGAAATGTTGCCGGTTTATTGCTTCGGTGCTTTATTCCAACAAATAGTTGGTTTACGTTTAAAATATGGAGTTTTATATTAAAATTATATACCAGGTGGTTTATTTTTGTTGCACAATCCAACGTTCGTGTGGCTCAACTTGTGGAACTTGATCAGATTCAATTTAATTATCTTAATGACATTATTATTATAATCTTAAATAATTATAATTTTAGATTCGCGAATGTCAGAGATGTAATTTATTTAGTTAATTGAATTAAATTTCATTTCTTTAATGTAATCTGTTTATTTAATTAGATTTAACAAATCTAATTATTAAAAGACATATGAAACATAACTTTATTCAACAGAAATTCTACATTTTGTTGAAATTAATATTTTTAGAAAAAGTTATACCATCCTGTAAGCAAGAGCAGCTTTTGCTTGTAAATCGAAATCGTCTAATCTTCCATCTAATTTAAACTTAAATTAACCTTTGACATTAAAAGGCATTAATTTAAATTTTTTACAAGCCCTTCAATTTGAACCGAATAACTCATTAAGCGTCCATTTTGATGGTAAAAAGCAATCATTGGGAAAAGTACTTTATTCCTTTCACATCCGCCTGTCACAAAGGCCGACTTCCACTAAATTTCGTGCAAAAAGGCTCGGCGTTGGAAATTGTACCGCCGGAATAACTTCGACCTACAATAATTATCGCGACAGAAATTGACTTGGTACACAGTTTGTCGCATTTATCTATTTTCAGATAGAAAGTGCATGACATTTTCCGTCAGGAAGTGACAATGCCGCCGATACGATCTCAAGCATTTTTATCAGCGGCTCTCTCGCCACACATCGCGGTTCTCTCTCGTTTTTGCGCGTGCCTTCTGTGCTCGTTGGCACAGTTATTTTTTACTTTCGACTTTATTTTTCTAGAATTTACTGCCGACGGAAGAGCGCATTGGGCTGTGATCTAGCGAAAAGGGAATAATTCAATTCTGACAGATTTTATGGCTGAAATTATAAAAAAAAGCGCTTTATTCCTATTAAATGTTCTGTTGAAATCTGCTATTTATGTAGAAATATAGCCAAGTGAGTTATAAGATCGGTTTTTCGTACTCTTTTGAGTTCCAAATGGTTTGAGAAATATTTTAAGATGGAATTATTTTGATTCGTTTCATGTCTAATAAACTAACTTAAAATTTACATTCAAAATAAATAAACGCACATAAAATTATTCAGTTTAATACAGCCAAAGACACTTCCTCGCGTATTTATACATTTGATTCATCTTTTCATAGAAACAATTCCACAAAGCATTTATTAATCCCATCGAATTAAATGAATGAATTCCCACAATGTACAGGCAAAGTAAGTCAAAGGCAGTATTACTGAAACGTGCAGTATTAAGTCAACTGTTTTTCAATAAAAAGGGGATTCTACAATAATTATTCACGTTAATTTTGCAAGAGCCCTGCGTGCACCGATGATTTATCGACTACATTGAATTATTGAAATTATAACTAACAGCGGATGCTTTGCATTTCTCAATGTTCAATTAACGTTCAGATCCGATACGTATATTTTAAGTCACGTAGGAGCGATGACACGAGAGACCGGCTGCGCCGATACATCAATAGTTCGGCAACTATCCTCCATTGTTCGTCCAAAAGTACAGTTTCGTTGATCCGTATAACACTTTCGAGCGTTCGTCGCTCTCTGCCTGATAACTTTGACGCGTCATGGACCCGTCTCGCGCTTCTTTGTCTTCGCTGCTCGATGTTTTGACGCTCTTTGCGTGCTTTGTAAGGTGCGTCTTTAAATCTTAGGCGTAACAGGCAATCCATTGTGCTCTGCTTTATCGGAGTGGGGCGCTTTTATTGAATGCGCGGTGGATCGATAAATTCGTTTAACAAAATTAATAGCGTTAAAAGTAATATTTTGAGACAGGTCTTTTAAGGATCGCCAAATATTTTTATTCCAACTGATTCTGAAATATATACATATATTATTTAAGTTAAAAAGTTTCGGGAGTTTTTAAAAAAGGGGATTAACTTTTTAGATTAAGGTCTGACGGTGTAATAAATGATGGAACAAGTTTTAAAAAAACTTTCAAACTTATAAATCTAGTTTTAGTTCGTAACACTAATTTTCAAAAATATTCTCAGCATACATTTAAGATAATTATACTTAAAATGAAAGTATATTATTAAGTAAACATCAGACTAACAACGAATCAAACAAGACACCTGCTTCGAAAATCATGTCGACGCCTACTTTAATACTTTCTACACTAACGTACAATTCTAAATCATAATAACCGACAATGTAATCGAAATGAGTATCAAAAACATTAAACACGTACATCTCTTTATTAAGGTGTTTAGACAGCGAGGTATCTGCTTTCCCGTCGATTCCCGCTTCTCATCTTCTCACCTGCGGTGTCTTTTCCTTCCTTCTCTCCGGTTCGATAGCCGGCTTAAATCTAATTGCGATCTTAGCGGAGTTCTTGCCGTCACGCGATTCGATACCGATCGATGTCTTGCGCGCTTTCTCTGCGAGTGCTCGTCGTCGGGCCTCCTTTTTTTTCTCTCTCTCTTCCCCGTTGGGCGCCGTAATTGCGCAATCGCGATTACCTCTTCCTCCTTTTTTCTCCCTCCGACGTTTATTTATCCGAGGACCGGCCGTTAATTAATTTGCCGGAGACAGAGAGAGAGAGGCGTTTATGGAAAGTTCGTGCATTGTCCCGGAGAGATTTGGCGCCCAACCGGTGTGACTCTTATTTTGCGGATAAGTCGCTGTCACGATGGCTAACGGATCCCGGAAGATCTGTCGGCTCCGGGACGCTGTTTTCTACGGTCTTATCGATTTTATCGGGGAAGGGGAATGACTTTACGCTTCATTACGTGCTGGTTCTGTTACAGCCGTTTGCAGCGGGTTGTCGGATTCGTCTTTATTCTTGGCTTTAAGTAAATTTGTGCAAATGACTTTGATGAATGTTTCCGGGAGAAATGCTGTCTTTTATTTTAAGAATTTTCATTGTTTCCACATAACTCTAATTTATTTGGAATCTTCCAATCATTATATTTTTAGGTAAATTCATTACGATACTATTGTTATATTCGTTCTGAAGTAATTTAATTCAAAAGATTTATAATTAAACGAAACAAATACGTTATTGCGTTTTACTATTCAATTAATAGTGATAAATAATTAATTTTAAATAATAATTAATATTAGCATATCGAAGGTATTCAAGTAAATAAAATCTTTTTTTGCTGTTTCTTAACAGAACATCCCAAATAGTAAAAGTAGCTATTTTAAGGTTGCTTATGTTTATAAGATGGAACATGGAAGCGGAAAGATGAAACGTCTTTATAGCCGTATAGAATCGGCGTTACTTTAATATAATAAAATGAAGCATGAATATTCGACATTCAATATGCATTTTATACCTCTATTAACTTTGATGCGTAAGTATATTAAAATGTTTACGTTATTTAATCGCTCCCTAAAATAATGGAAAAACAGCGTAAAAATTGAGATTACATAACGTTTAATAGTTTATTCAGATCGCACCACAACGAAAATCCTGTATGTACACATTAAATATTGTCATTATAAAAATAGTAATAAAATAAAACAAGGATTCCATTATTTATAGATTAAGGAGGAATCAAACGTTTATTCTGAAATAACAAGGTTTAATTATTTCGCTATGCAAAATTAAAATTTTCTGTTTAGTAGCAAATATTTAACTAAAAAATTATTTCAGCTTCCAGCCAAAATAAATCTCTGTGCATAACAAATTCAATTTTATTGCATTACTTGATAAATGCGCGCAATTACGTTATATAGAATAATAAATTTGCTTACATTATGAGACATTCATGGATATTTCAATGAATTTTAAATTCGATACATTTAAACTTTGCTATATACAAACAGGAAGTTTAAAATCCACTTAATTTGCATATAATTTAAGCAATCCCATTACCTACAGAAGCATTTTAATTACAGGGTGATAAAGAGAGTCAAAAGATCCATTCGATTTCCATATAATTCGATTACCCGATTACGCAAGCAGAACTTCCCTCATTCCAAACTTCCTGACGAGTCGGTCTCGGCAAAAGAATTTATTTGCACAATAATTAGCTGGAAAAATCCGGCCAATAGTCGCTTATGTACCAAACTGAAATCGCGAGAACTTTGCCGATGAAAAGGCAGAGAGTTGAAAACTGTCCCTCGAATGCATTATCTCGATATGAAATTCGCGCTGGAACTTGGGTTTCATCTTGAATATGACCGAGGGCATTGACGAACTTGCGCTTTTGAAACTGCGAGCTGTGCACGGAAGAAAAATCAAATATCCGCCCGGGGGACTCGATCGACTTTTCTTGAATTGGATCGTGGAAACGCTGATAAAAGGAAGAGCCGCTAGTTACGGACGCGCGCAAACAGTGGATGCGCATAAACGCATCGACAGGTGTCGTGCGCGCGGGTAAATATCTAACTTGTATGGGTATGGGTAATGCGTATGGCTGACCGTCAATGTACACGCCTTTGTGCTATTAAAGCTGGATACACAAATAGAGTGCAAATATATTGATGTTCGTTCGGGTCTGCGTGAATTAATTACCCGTGAATTTACGTTTCGCGCCACAAATTCGAGTTTGAAGTGGTGTGGTTTTTTGAGGTTGGGCATGGTATACACGGAACAATCATCATTTCTTTAGTTTAGTTTTTTTATTTACTAATGGGAATTAACTCGGAGGTATTAAAAGAATTTAATTTTAAAGTTTAAATAATAAATTTTTCTAAAAGCGCACGAAGGAACATGCAAATTTTAAAAATGTTTGAAATGTCAGTATTTTTTGCTATTATGTTGTGTCAGTATTGTTCGTTCAGGGTATAATATTTAAAAGTGAATGCGCGTTATACCAGAATTTTTCCCTTTTTTTTAAAACAACCATGACATAATACTTCCTGTTATCTGTTTTGTATAATTAAATATTTAGCTTGTAGTAGAAAAACATTTTTTATAATTAACTAGGATAAAGTAGCATTTTGGTCACAGTTAACTTTAACACAGACTTAATATTTAGTTTTCCATTTTTTAAATTATATTTGAAATAAACAAAGAGTGTATAGAAGAACAATGAATTTCTTGCATCTCCTGATAAAACTAGTCCGTATTTAACGTACTACATTTTCCATTGCAAATTGGTCGCAGATAAAATAGGTAGAATTCAAAATCGATACCGTCATCCCATCCTACCCGAAGCAATTCAAATTCTGGGTCCTTTCGGGCCTAGGTTCCGGCTTTTTTTTCGACGTCACGTGTTCCTCCTTCCGCTCGCGCGCATTTGCACTCTGCGCCGATTCCGAAAAGTTGCCAGGGCGGAAAATGAGTTTCCGCCTTCGATCTTTCTCCTGCATTCTTTCGCCTTCTTTTGCGAGGGCAAAAAAAGAGAGAAGCTTCGCCCGCGGAAGCGGAGAGGAATGCGAGAAAATGGTAATAGTACGCAAGAAAGGAAAGGGGGAAAAGAAAAACACAAGCTGCAGGCTAGGAATAAGAGAGCCGAGGGAGGGATGAAAGCTTCGGCACGAGGAAAGAACTGACGGGGAAAGAGGTAAAAAGCAGACGATGAATGGAAAATGGCCGATTGTCGGGAGATACTTTATGTCGGTTTTAATTAATTGTGTCGTCGAATTTGCTGATTTCGTAATAACTGCAGGGGTAATTTTCTAAAACTATTTGCTTTGAAAAGGGTATGAATCAATCTTCAGCAAATCAGCTGAAGATTGATTTTCAATCATAAATTGTCAGTAAAATTAACAAAGTCTAAAAAAGCGCACTAATGAGATAAAGAAGTATTGAAAAACTGATATAAAGTTCTGAAAGTTTTGACAAGCGTGAAATGATTGAGTTTAAGATTTTTCTTTAGATTAAAAAACGCAATTATGTGAGTTTTATTAAAATTTATTAAAATTGAAATATCTTTATATTATCGTATCGAATCGATTTTTTTTATTTTTATAATTATTATTGATTAAAACAGCTTTACACGAATAAATGCTTTAATTGCAATTCTCTTTCTGTTCCAGGTGAGTTAATATTTCTACTTCGACCCCTTACAGTATGTAAGTTTAACACATAGCACAGTCTAAGGTATCATCGCAAAGTGCTATGAGAAGCAACTCTTTTCCAGAAATATTGAAAGCACTTTAAATATAAAAAATGTAGAGGAAAATATAAAAATTTGAGTTAGAAATAATTGCATGTCATGTCAATATAAGCTTATGCATTTTGTGATACATTACTATAACGGAATTAACAAAATATAGAAACTAAAATTATCAAAATATTAGCTTTAATAAGTTTTACATGTAGGTCTATTATTACGTATTTCATAATTGGACATTCAACTGCATGTATTCTTCATTAAGTAAAAAAAAACAACCTAAAATCACTCGCGCAATGCAAAAAAATAACAGGGAAGCTCCTCGACGCGCAATACGGCGAAAAACAATCACGTCCTTAGCAAGAAGCAGCTCGCTTGGCGGCCCTCAGAATTCTTAAAATCCAGCTTGTCGCTGACACGCGAAACGCAAGTACACGCATTCGAGGGAGGAGAGAAAAAAGCCGACAGCGCCCGTATATAATACTCTCGAAAAAGGACACGAAGCACGAGAGACGTAAAATACGACAAGGCGACTGGCAGGAAAAAGCCGAGAGCGAAAAAGCGAGAGAGAAAGAGAAAGAGAGCCGGAAGGAAGCTGAAAGAAAGCTTTCCATCCGAGGCAGCGCAGCTCGTGTATTACCGATTGGTTGCCTCGCGCCAAAGACGAATGCCTCTACATATCTGTCTTCCACTTCCTTCCCCCTTCTTCTTTTTCTTCTGCTTCTTCTTCTTCTGAGAGTGCATATCGAGGGAAATTGATTGAGTCGCTGATTTGCCGTGAAAGCTCGGGGAAGAGAGAGGATGAAGGATGGCCGCCGAAGCTTGCTTTTAGATTTAAACTGTCTTGTTTACTCTGCTGATTTTCGAGGGGACGAGCGTCCCGTTTTTTCGCTTTAAGAGGAATGACAGACACTTGATTCGCGCCCCGCTCGGTTTATAATTGCTGCCTCGCGAGGAAATCGAACCTTTTTTCATCAAACATTTTGTTGCGTCACAAGAAAGGTTGAATAATTCTTAATTGCATATATTTTTTTAACTCTCATTATATTAATTATACCTAATTTCAACCTAATAAAAATGAGAAAAAATTGTTTTTATGATAAAACTAAAACTTTTAAAATGAGGAAACTCGGTAAAAAAAAGTAAACGTAAATGCCTTTTTACTACTGCAGGTTTGTGTTTTATAAAATTCTTATACAATAGATACATTCATTTTACGGACTGCGTACTTTTAATGTTTTATTATCCATTAAATATTGTTAAAAAATGTTCTGAATTTTCGTTTGATGTCAGAGAAAACTATGCAGTCTGCAAAATTCATTCATTGGTAAAAGTAAACCTGATTTGTAATTTTTGAATTATCAAAAAAAAAAGCAAATAATTCATGTTATTTTATAATTTATCATTCCTGATGGCACCATGGCGATGAAAAACTGGTAAAAATAATTCCAGAGATATGACAATAGCAACATGTAAATATATAAAATTTTCATGGACCAAATGTCAACAGCAGCTGACAATTTTAGAATTCATTTTTTAATTTTCAACATGTAAATCTTTAAAAAAAAATTGCAGACTTTTCGGTAACAAGACTGCTAACGAAAATCTCCTTTATTCAAGAACAAAATAAAAAATGAATCGTTACCTCCGGCCAGCAGTACGTAGAGGCCTTCCCCACTAAAAAATTTAGCCAGCCCCGATAAATTTAGTTTAAGATCCTTACACATCCAATTACAATGGCTCAAGCAGCCAGCAAGTCGATCGATTAATCTTCATTAGCGTTTCTTCCCCGGGCATCATCTCGCATTCATCGCTTCGGCCGCAATCTTTCCCCCCTCCTTGTTTTCCGACCCCTTTCTTTTTTCCTCGGCGGCTCAGGGGCCGCGCCGTCCTCTTGTCATTCATCCATGCGCGCTTTTTTACTTGTCGACGACGACGTCGTCGTCCTCGTCTCTCTCTCCGCTCTGGCGAAAAGTCGTTGTCGAAGTATCCGAGCGTTCGAAATTGGACGCTCGACTTGCCACGACGACGACGACGACGACGACGACGACTTCACCAGAAGAGAGAGAGAGAGTCGACGATTCGGCGACGATCGTCCCACGCTCCCGTTCAAAGCGAAAGGAGAGGAGAGGACAAGGGGATGGAAAGAGGATGGAAGCTAGAGGATTGAAACTGTGGATGGAAACGAATTTTTCGGTGAATAAAAAGGATGCGAATTTTTATGAGGGCTTCACCTGTCAAATGGAACCTCTCGCTGCAGTATTTATTTGATACTTGTCTTTGCAAACTTTTTTCGAATATAATGTCAAACGGATTTCAAGCTCAGGAGCTGATGAATCTTTTAATCGCCTGGATACAAGAGATGGACGACTCATTCCGAGAGATCTGATTTTTGCGCGAAAGTTGATAAAAATTGAGTTTAACCCCAATATTTGATACTTCGTTTCATATCATTAGTTATTAAATTACATTATGTTTACGTTATTACAGGAATAAAATAAATTATTAAATAAATAATAAAATAAATACAATGTACGTATGAATCGTTAAAGAATTTTTATTAAAGCCAATGTTGGAATTAGTTATTGGTTTTCGTATTGATTTCAGAAAGCGTTGAAAAAATATTTGTTCCTCACACTGATTAAACATATGAGAGAGGTAAAATACAAGAATAGAGAATTTTGTAAATGTAATATGTGTAGATAAGTCGTATAATGCAAATTCACGATTCCATGAATGAAATCGTACATATTCACTCTCACACTATATTTAAATTGGCACAGTTTTTATATATTAAAGGTGAAACTAAATCAGTACTATTAACAATCGGCCTTCCACAAAAAGCACAGACGTAGATGTTTACTAATTATAGAAAAATTATCCCTTTCATAAAAACAACAAAGACTAAACAAGAATAATTACTAGGTTAGGTGAATTCGATAAATCGATGCCTCGACGATGTTTTATCGTGCAGATGCTTTTTTAGCGACTTTTTTTTTCATCAGACGCTGAATTGCGCCGATTACGATGCTGATTGAATCTGATCACCGATAACGAGACTAATGAGATCAGCTTCTGAACATCCTAGTCTGGGAACTACTCAGGTGAACCTAGTTTTTGTGTTGACTTAAATAAACTCCGACGCGCATCGAAGGAACTTCATTAAGAATCTGTTCAATTTACGTAATTGTAGTTAAAGCTGCACCTAGTTTGCTGGCATATCGGTGCATCTTAAAGTAAATACAAAAATGTTATTGACTTTAAGATGCAATAATCGCGATAATGTTTTTTAACGCTTTTTAGAATCACTGCTAATTTTAATATCAAGCCAAAACTATGATACAAGTACGGTGAAAACAATATTCGATAAACAATATTAGAGTTAATAATACGCAAATTAATAACAAATACAAAAGGGCTAGCGGAGCCATTCTATTTGGCTGTTCTGTTTCCGCTTGCCTCAGTGGCTCGGTATCGAAGAGAAGGGGGCAGATGGTGCTGCCCTTCCTTCGAGAGCTTTTCGTCCCAGGTATCCTGTGTACTCACGGAAAATCTGCATCGACATTTTTTTTTTCAGAGCTCCGTCCGCGTGCCGGTCGAATTGCTCGACCATCGTCGCGCGTTTTACTATTATTATTTTGCAGCTAAGTTTCTTAAAACGACTTATTTTCTACATATGTTTATTATATAAAATACTTTTAGGTTCAAACGCACGTACAGTCCTTATGACGGTCATAAGATCTTGCTCACGCACAGGTATATAAGGGAGCGTAAGGTCTTGCTTCGTAGCCGAGGAGATTCGAAGCAACCCAAACGCAATAAATAAGTCTACCAGTTCTAGAATATACGACGGCCCGCACAACGCCTTTCACTTAATTAGGGCTTCGCCTTCGAGCCTGACGACCACATGTCTACCTTACGATTTTTCTGTGCACCTGGGGAGTCTCACGTATACCACGGAACAAGATCCCTCTCGAAGTCCTAATACCCTGGTAGAGATAAAAATATTAAAAATGGCCAGGAAAGTAACAAATAGTAATTTTTAAATCCTAGTTAGTTAACTTTGATATAACGCTTTTTTGGATCATTCTCGTATAATTTTAATAGATTGAATATAACCTAGAAATATTGGAATCAAGTTACATTTTCGTTCTCAGTTATGTAATACAATAGATAAAAGATTTTAAATGCTCTAGATAGCTTTCCAAAATAGTAATAAAAAGTATAAACGAAACATTTATTTATAATACTGTTTTAGTAAAATTTTAAAGAAAACGAAAATTTATTTTCTCTTCTATCTCTCTCGCTCACAACCAGAATACCAAGCAACTTTCTGAGTATTTTTGAGGTAAAAAAGTACTTATCGTATAAATACCGATACATAAGTTTAAATTTAGCCAAACTAGTTTAAAAGTCCGCCGTTAGTTAACTAGAAATTAAAAATACCTATTTTATAGGTTTTACAGTTGTCTATACCTTATAAATAGGTATTTAACTTTTTTTCATCTCTACCATAGTTCAGTCCTGATAGTTCATTGCAAGAATCATCTTGCCGATTCGTGCAATTCGATCTAGGCCACGAAGGAATGCCTGGGCTGCCAAATGCCCAAAAATAAGTTATTCAATACATGCTTGCGCTTGCAACCTGCTTTTAGCCGTCCACTCGTCGAGTTCTATCCGTAAAAAATAGAAAGTCTAAAAAGGTGGTATTTAATCTACGGCTTTTTCCACGGTTATGAAAAACAATTTACTAATTTTCGAACCTGAAAAGTCAATTTTTTTTATGTTACAACATTAATGTTCTCAATAAAACCTTCATTGTAATAATGACTAAATTTATAGAAAAGTGATTCACACAAAATTTCTTATGTCAAATTTTTAGAATGAGTAAGTTTTTTTATTTTGACTTGATCTCTTTTCTCTAATTGTAATTTACTTTTTTGTTTTATTAAAAAACAGTTTCAAAATAATTTATAAAACAGTGATAACTTATCGATAAAAATATTCCATAGATAATTTTATAAACTATTTGGAAAAATAGTTGATTAATTCTAGAGAACCAGAGATTTTAGCATTTTCATTTCGAACATGGCTCTTCCTACTATAATGGGATAGATTTCCAGCAGGTTTAAAGTCAATTTTGTGAGCATTTAATTTTATCAGAAATTCAAATTCGCGAATTTTCAAACATATAATCCCTTGAACTACCAAAAATAATCAATTTTCTGATAGGATTACTATTACGTATTCTATTATGACCCAATTCAATAGTTTGTTTTATTCGCCTTTAATTCATGAAATGTAAATATGTGTAATTATTCAATCGTTTACGTAGTACATACAGCGTATCCAAAATACTAACAGGTGTTATATTAAATTATGCTACTTATCTAGGATTTTTTCATGCAAACATATTAATATCGTTAATATTCGAAACTAAACAATGTTTAGACTAAATAATCATCAAATAACACTGTTGATTGTTTATTTTTTTCAAACGTACACGGCAATACTGGTCATAAAAGCACATACCCTATTAATTGCACAATTAATACTCATTAATTAATGTACATACAAAAATAATCTTCCCAGAATTTTTAATTAAATCAGAGAATAAAGTTTTTTCAGAGAATTGCTGAAATGATTCAATTATGATAATTGAATTCTCCGCGTATTCCCGGTTTATATTCATCCGCGCAGTGTAATAAGAGCATCCTCCACATAATTAAACGAAAAATAATAAAGCCCCCGGTAAAGTCTACAAACGCATCAACGTGATAAAAACAGACTTAAGGAGCACAATGGACGGAAAATCTATGCGCGCAGTCAAGAACCGGGGCGGTTATACTAAGCGAAGAGTCTCTCAAAGAAGAGCGGAATGGAAGCACCGGAGAAAGACGAGGGGGGGTCTGCTTCCACTTTCGTTGCAGCAGCAGCGGGGCGATTTATGAAGATTCGCCGCCGTCGACTTTGTCGGGATTCTTCGATCCTTCGAGTCGAAACTCGAGCCGGGGATTAGGATTACCGGCGCAGCTCCGCTGCTCCTAACGAGGATCTCCAGGAGCTTTCGTTAGTCTTTCGCTCGTCCCGGAATTCCTCTCCGTAGCGATATACCGCGACACGTGTACCAAGCCGGACGCATTTTCATATTCGATCGAGGCCGCGCAATTTACATGATGCCGAGAGTCTGCTGGATTCGCACTCCGGCGAAAGATCCGTCGACGAGGGTGTGGACGAGGAGCTTTATGGCTGCTGGGATTTCAAAGGGGATTCTCTTTTTCCTTTTTGCGAGCGAGGCGTTCGATGGAAGTGTGATTTGATTGAGGGAAGATGCACTTTTGGGAGGAGATTGTTTGGGCAAGGAGCGCTGGTTCTTGAGAGGTTAGAAAAAGTTGAGGCGAAGGAAGCGATTTTCGGGACGTATATTGTGATGAATGAGTGTACTTTTACGTCATGTTTTATTCAAATTTCTAGAAAGTCCGGCTGAATTTCAGCGACAATAAGTCTTTAAACCACAATTATTGATTGTAGTTAATTTTTAATATTACAAGTAATAAATATTTTGATAAAACTGAAATATAAATTAAAAAATATTTCAATTTCAAGAATAAATTAATTATTTTTGGATTTCCATTTTACATGCTCTGTCATTACATTACCCAAGTTTTCCATATTCTGAGAATACCAGATTCAAGCCAAAAAATTCGTTCTTATGCATACATAATAATAAACGTCACGATTAACATGCCGGCGAGCTATTCCGAGAGAGCCACTAACAAAACCTTCTTCAAATCCCAAAAAGGTTTCGCAAAACATTGGGCTTTGCACAACATCAGACTTTACATTTGAAAGAAAGGCAGAAAATCAAGAGTCATCCCGTTGATGAAGTGACCAGCGGGCCAAGTTCCGAGGTTGTTTGCACCCGACTGCATTCATAAATCCTGGCATTACGTTTGACATTATAGTGGGAATTGAGAGACATCCGGACATCGAGGTAGCACTTTGTAAGCACAATCCCGGCGATTTGAGCTCGACAAAATGACCGCCGCAGCGGATAAAATAGCCCCGTCCACGAGGACCTGCCTTTCAGCTCTAAGCTTTTCATCACCGTAATTGCTGTTCGCGCTCGCTGTAATATTCTTTTGTGTTTGGCCATGTATTTCGGCAGAAGATTATGTACAATTCATGGCAATTGCCTTTTTCGGGATAATTCGTTCAAGTGCGATTTTGGATTACATTTCGAATCGCGTGAAAAAGGATTTCATTGTAGATTATTTATCGAGCGGTGTTACATATGTGAAATTTCTTTCAGAAAAGCGCATAAAAGTATATCGTGGGACAGAGAGCCTTTTGAACAAAAAATTCTGTTAACATTTTTAAACTGATAACTAATTTTGGAAATGATTATTAGAAATCCTGCTGGAAATTTCACGAGATTTTTTAGACATTCCACTAATATGTAGACCAAATTTGGCCAATCTAATTAGCCAAATAATAGTGCAAAATTTCCAATAGGGAATGGATGATTTTCAATACTGAATTTGTATCTATTCGAAGGAAATTCTATTCTAAGAAAAAACGAATCGCTTAACGCGCCTTAATATATCCACTGCATAAAGTGTTCATATGCTAGTACATTTCTTTCCACCATATAAATAATGACATTAACTCACGCTGTTGCAAAGCTGATTTACCTAAAACTTAAACAAATGTCTCACATTTTTTACCGACTACGTCTTATGGAAATCAAAAAGCCCTCAACAAATCCGAAGGCATAACTCTCCCCACCACAAATACCAAAAAATCCCCTCCATGCATCTTCCCCTCCTCCCGCCTTCAAAGCCTCCTCTCAAAAAAAGCCTCGAAAAAGCAGGTAATTTTTCAGGCCCCGGTCCCGGCGCAGTCGACTGCCTCGCGACTCGTAAGCGGGCAATCGTAAGTTTCAAGTGCTTTTCGCCGCCTTCGAAAACCGATCGAACTTGGCTGAGACGGCGTGGGGGGGGGGGGGGGGGGCGTGTGTAAACGTTCGCGATGGATTTCAGGCGAAAGTTTGAATCGCCGAGACAAGCCCGTATAATTCTCCTCCCTCCCCGGGACGTCGTATTGCGAAATAAAATTGGACGAAGAGAGTATGCCCCGTTAGAAATTAATGCGCTACGTACTGCACTTGTCCGTGATTAGATTTAGTCTCGCGGCTATTGTTATTGTAGGCGGAGAGACGTGCTTTCGCAGGTATTTATCTTTAATTTGCTCTGATATTCCGGATGCATTGCTTCGGGGTTTGGGTCACGGAAACTTTGTATTTTAGGAGTATTTTGTTAATTGAATCTTCGTCGTTCTTTATATTTAATTAAAAGCTCTCTCCTCGGCTTCTACTCGGAGTGAAGTTGAATGACATTTACGTACTAGGCAGCGAAGGGAAGGGAAAAAATGAGGTTTCTGATGAATTTTTAGTGTTTTGATGTCTTCTTTACTGCGTATTTTGTACTTAAAATAGAAAAAACGCAGCTAGACTAAATTTTATATAGTTGCTATTAGTAAACCAATTCCACTTTTATTTACAAAATAGAGAATTAAATGTTCATAAATTACGTAAAAAGCTTGCTTTTATTCACAGCAAAATTTTTTTTTGGATCAGTGTCGTAAAGTATTTATTATTGAAGTTACTATAATTATTTGATTAAAATATTACCTATAAAAGATTGGTTCATCAATTTTTTGTAATTAATCAAAACAGCCTTCGCGACGCTGTAAGAAAATACATCGAGTACTTCCATAAAATCTCGTATAAATGCCCTTATCACATCGAAGAAGCCCATCTTGAAATTTAAATAAAAACTCCATTAGTCAAAGAAAGGGATAGAGAGCAATAAAAAAAAAAAAAATTCAGCATAAATACAGCGAGATCCATTTACTCAAGAGCCCCGGCTTTAATACATGCCGAACTCTCGCGCGCACTTCTATAATAAAAAGAAGGCGGCCGATGTAAATCCGCATCGGGTATATACTATTCGTCGCGCACGAAGTAGCTCGCCGCGCGCGCGCGCGCGCGTCGAACGTCGCAATAAAATCGACGTAAACGCATCTGCTCGAAAATTTACATGCGCCTCATACATATGCCCATCAATTGATAATACAACGACTGGCTCCGGAATAAACTCAGTTCTCTCTCTCTCTCTCTCTCTCTCTCTCTCCGCCGCCGCCGTAAAGCTACGACATAAAAAAGAAGGGCGCGAAAAATCAGGAAATAAAGGGCGATAAAAAACTCGGCGATGATTTTCTTACTCACAGTCGTATGTGTGTACGTGCGTGTATGTGTGCGTGTCGGTGCGGAGGGGAGACACGAGGTTGGTTCAAGTGACACTAATGCATTCTGGAAGCGATGCGTACATACGCCGCCGCCGACAACCTCTCGATCCGGGATTCACTTCGCAAACTTCCTCTCTCTCTCTCTCTCTCCCTCAGCCGTATTTCTCCGCTTCCTTTTTCCCCCTCTCGACTTTTTCTTATACACCCGTGAAGTTTCGCGCTCGAGCTTTTCCCTCTCTCTTTCTCTGTGTCTCTTAACTTTTGGCAAGGCCTCGTATACGCGCCCTTTCCGCGATGTATTTTTATGTCTCGAGGCTGCTTTTTTCTGCCCCCCCCCCCCACCCGCAGTTTTTTAAGTTTGATATTTCGTTTCTTGCGTAAAATTTTCCTTTTTTTTTTCTTTCTTTTTGAAGAGCCGAGTTTTTCACGGAGAAATTGGGTTTTCGGGCTCATGAATAAGGTAATAATCGCGAGAATACGGGAGCGTTAGCTTTTTGCTGAGCTGTTCTGCGGATGGAGTGGAAAGGTTTTTTTTGTTCTTTTTTATGGAGAGCGTTTTGGCTTTGCCGCAAAGGCTCTGTTCTAGAGCTTTTTGCGAGCGGTTTGATGGCAGGGAATAGTGAATTGAAAACTGGATGCTGGAGTAGTCGAGTTTTGCTCTTTACTGTCGTATAAAAGTATGATAATGTTGAGACAATTAGCTGAGGCAGCTTGGCGAAAAAATCGTCAAGTCTCTAGTCAGTTTCGCGTCAATGATATATTCAAGATAGTTGGGGGTAAAGAATTTTTATCTTTCGTGAAATAACTTTTTCTATTCGTCTAAAGAACATTCAATTTATTGATGCAGTACGTTACTTTCGCACAATTTTTCACAGACCTACCTTCAAAAAGAACTTTTACAGTATAGAATATATCAGGCAAAAGCATAATTTTGTTTAACAAAAATTTTACAACATCATCATCACATCTTTACGATCCGAAATTAAAATAATCTCGCGACTCGTGTACAAGCCTGATAAAAATGTTTTCCCGTAAATTCGCGCGATAGTTAAACTCAGCATCCGCACCTTTGTTTTGCACACAATGCGGCGCAGCGGCGCGCGGCCGCGGCTCTCGCTTTTAAAGCTCTTCAAAATTGACTGCGATTCCTCGGGAAATCTCCATGAAAAATATTTAATAAATCCACTCGCACATTCCCGCGCGCACAAAGTCTCGTCAGCCGGGGCTTTCATTTTTCATTCCGGTCCTTCTCTCGCTTTCTTCGGCCTCTCCGTCCTCTCTCGCCTTTTGCTCTTTTCCGTTTGTTGACCGGCTCTCTCTCTCTCTCTCTCTCTCTCTCTCTCTCTCACCCTTTTGTGCGCATCGCGCGCATTTTTCCTCCGGAGCTCTCGCTCCTCGAATTTTCAGCGCCTCGCGCTCAACTTTTGACTTTGTAATTCCTTTCCGAACTTCGCGACTCCTTAACTTCCATTCCTCGCTCTGCGAATCCTTTTGCCGCGCCGGTTTTGCGCGCCGCGGCTTTTTCGAATTTACTTTGACGAATGCATAGATATTGCTTATTACTAAAGTCGAATGTAATGGCGGATGGTGTGCTGAAATGTAGGAAATAGGAAAATAATAATGTTGAGCAATTTCAGTTTTGTCACTTTTAGGTCGGAAATGTAAGTTTACAAGTTGATTCTGTGAGAAAATGATCGTATGCCGTCAAAAGGCACTAATAGTTTCTTACCGGAACCTAGATTTTTATCAATTTATAAAACAAATATTTAAAAAAAAAATTCTGATGTAAGAAGAAATAGTTAAGAGTCTCGATATACATATAGTGGAATCAGCGTATTTTTATCCACATAAATCAAAAAGGGTGTCACATACGGAGAGACTTTGCCTCATAGCTCCGCCGGTTTACGGCAAAGCCTTACGAAATTTTTGATTGATCATTAGTTCTTGCAGATCTTGTTATTTTATCCTTTCAAAATCCTTAAATTATCATAAATTTTTTTCAAAAAATCAAGGTTTAATTTAAGAATAGAAAAAGCTAAATGCTATGACTTGAAATAATCTTGATGGAGATACTTAACTGATTAATAACTAGTGTTTTGCGGTACTCATTTTTTAAAAAATTTGAGCTTATCTAACATGTTGTATACTTGGATACATAATTAGACAAAAGCTTCACCTTTTGTACAATTTAATGAGCGATAAAAATCTAGTTAGCTCGAAATAAGAGCCTAAAACGTGTGTCTATGTTAGCACAGAAGCGTCGTCGACAAAATGAAATCTCAACTGCTTTAACAACTTCCGATGATCCTCCGCTCGAAATTCGTGCCAAGCCCACATCTAATCGATTCAAAGACGCATATCGTCCTCTCTCGAAAAGGCAGAAGGACTCCGGTATGTGGCCGGGCATTCCAGGGCCGATTCGGATACGTCTCACTCTCGGGCTGGTCCGAAAGTGGCTTCGTTTCCTCCCCGGAGATATCTCCTATTTACATATTTGCTCGTTTTGCGAATTCCGCGCGGAAATTCCGTCCTGCTCCTCGCGAAATAATATTTAAATTCTCCGTCTTTTTACGGGATTGCCCGGCTCTGATCTCCCGGAAATCACTGCAGCCTCGGCTCTCTGCTTTTATTTCGTCGCCCCCCCGCGACGATGCTGCGCTGCGGGCTTATTGTACGACATGTTTATGATAAGTGTCGTATTCGTCGCGCGCAGTTTGAATCAGGCGAATGTGCCGGGCGGTGCGATATAACGAATGTTCACTGTTATTTGCTAAGTTTGAAATGTCGATGTTTCGGACGGAACGCGGGGCGAGAAAAGTTTTCACTCATTTCGGATTTGCCGGCTTTAAAGTATTAACGTTTAAGTTCTAATTTTTTGAAAATTATGCGGGATACGATCGCCGCTGATATGATTATTAAATTAAATATTTATTGATTTATAGTTAGAGAAATATTAAACATTTGACCCGAATTGTTGAAAGTACTGTAGAAAGATAAAATGAATACGTCATTTTAAGTATTTATTTAAAAAATTAACGAATATAATCCTTTTATAATGTATAAAATATGTCCCAAATAGGAACATTTAAGTAACGTAAATATTACCTGACATATGTAAATTAAACATTTAATATTAATTAAGACAATTTTTTGTTCCAGGTGAGTTGCATAAATATCGCTTCTTTCAAACCCTTTAAATTACGTAAGTTAATGCAATACAAATGGATTACTTTTTTTATCAAAAGAGTATATACCACTGTATAACATTCAATTAGCCCCTTTTTCTTATTTCTTGTATTCATGTCTGTTTGAAGTAGTGCAGCAAGAGAAAATGTAAATACTAAATTGGAAAAACCACAGAATATACGACGGCCTATTTAACCTCTTTCCTTGAATACTGAAGTCTTACAGTGAATGCATAAAAAGCACTACCGGTTATAAAAAGAAGATTGTTTCAGCGCTATTTGAAAGTAGGTATTTGCCCTACTGTGCGGATTTAAAGATACTCCACTTTAACATCTTCCGAATCTAGTTTTTGTTCATATCCGAAATTGTTATTTTTGTACGTATTTTTCGTGTTTCTCTCGGAAGTAAATTTGGTTCTTGGGCGATGTTTGAGCATCCATTTCATCGGGAGTCTAGATCTTTTACTAATGCAAAAGGGCGCGTGCAGGAAAATATACGTCCAAGTCCATCAAATATCGGGTCTTACAGTTCTTGATGCACATATACTTACGTATATTTACTTTTAATGTTATCGAGTTCCTGCACTTGCTTTCTCAAACTCCTCGTCACTTTGAGATAACATATATTTTTTCAAGAAACTTGTATATTATATTTTACGTGTTGAATATAATTTTAATCAGTAAAGGAATTTTTTTAAACAATTCTTCCTTAAACGTGGTGAAATATAGTATGAATCTTAATGTACATTATAAAATTATCGTATTATTTGCGTAAGTTTTATTTTCAAACAAGTATTCAGTAAATTATTAAATTATCAAATTATCAAATAGACTATATAAAAGTATTTTTGGTTAGTACTTATCTGAAAACTAATTCCGTTTTTCACCACAGCGAAATTCTTTAAAAATGTCATATCTCCAATGACAGATATTCTCCCTCATAAACCCATTCAATACTCAAAGCACTATATATAAACCCTGTAATATTTATTTTTAATCTTTTACTCCATCTCGAAAAATGGACGAATCTTCGAACTGCAGTTTCCGGCAAGCCAACGGATATACCTTCAAACTTGTTCCTTCTCGTTCTACTTTTCAGGGTATTTCACCCATACCCCAAGGCCGGCCCTTTCCACCCTCACTTTCTTCCCGGCGACTTTCGGAAGAATCTTCGATTTGTCGCTCTTTGTGCGTCGTGCCGCCACATCCGATATATGAATCGGACAGCTTCGGAATATCGATGATATGGGAGCGAATCTTTCCCCGAGAATCCAGAAACACGCGCTCCTCTCCTCCTCTTTGACATTTAAATCGCGGGCTTTTGTTTCCCGCCTTAAACAAAAAAAAAAAAAAAAAAAAAAAAAAAAAAGACACGTCGGAAGTCGACGGCGAACGACGTTAGTCATACGCCTTCTGCGTGTAAACTTTTCCTCGCGGGTTTTACGGAATTCAAAAGTCTCTTCATAACTCAATAACGATAGGGCGATTATTCAAAGACTAGGAGAGGAGAGAAACTGGAAAATAAACCCGCCTGGATATAGAGACGAGCCGAGCACTGGAATAAAGGGAGGAAGGAAGGAAGAACGGCTGGAGGTAAAAAAAAAAGATGAACGGCCGATGTACAGATAAAGAATGTGGGGAAGGAAGGAACTGGGAGAAAAAGGAGAAGGAGGATTAGGGGGATTTAAAAAGGCAAGAGGGAATATTTGACTTGATATTAATTTATAGCCTCGGCACTTTGTAAGTCAGAAGAAAAGCTCAAATAATTGCGGAATCTGCGGCCTTTTTTCATCTAATATTTAGCAATATTCGTATTTAGATTAAAGCTCTGAATACAAATCCTTACGTTTTTTTATCGTGTTAAGAAATTTATTTCCCGTTTCAATATTTATTGACTCGTAAGCTTTATTATATCGAAATTTTATCGGAATATATAATTCTATGAAATATTCCTTGTATTAACAAAATATCGATTTATCATTACCAGCGATTTTCATCACTTAAATTGATCACTCATCCTTAATCAACTGATTAATCTCTTGATACAATCAACTCTTTATATACTTTATGTGCATGCACATGATTCACGTTTATGGGTGCAGCATAAAATTATCTAGCATCATCATGCCATAATAGCCCAATAATAAGCGCGCATATTAACGAGTCCGACGGCTTCGCATTTCTCTGATTAATTAACCAACCTAGAAAGAATATTTCGTCGCACAAAAGCGATCTGATCAGCAGCTTCCTCAACTTGGATGTACGTAGAAGCTGGATTCACGAGAGCGTAAAAGATTCCTGAGCGAAGGGTGGATCGACTTTGGCTAAGTTCATATTTCCTTAATATTCCTGATCGTAAATAATTCTCCTGTGGCAGGAGAGGAGAAGGAACTGCTGCGGAGTCACGTTCGTTTTGATCGGTTGCTCGATCCGGGACTATATTTCCTAACGCATAATTCATACGAGCGAATGCTGACTAAGTTTTTGTAAACAGCCTCGTTTAATATAAATTGATGGTTCGATAATGGAATCACTCGACTCTTACAAACGTTCCATGATGGTTGGTACAATACTGTCGATTTATAGCACAAAGAGTAAAATTACGTGTAATGTTATTAAAAACTTGATAGAGTTTTTAATTTATTTTATTAATTATTAATTGGAATTCAACAATCTTGCTAATTTGTTTATGGCAAAAGTTGTTTTAGATTTTAAGTGATAATATAGTTTTATTTTGAGTCATCGAACCAATACTACTTCATTTTTGTCAAAAATATAAATTGACGCAGTCAATTAAGGTACATATAAAGGATTTAGATTTGCAGCCTAATTAGGTTAATTAAATGTATTTATAATGCAAGAGGGTTTCGCTCTCGAATTGTATATATAAAGTCCTAGAATAGCTCTTGTAAAACAGGATTTAATGTATGTAGCGACTTACGGGTAATTGAACTAATTGCGCTGCTTCGTGATAGTGGAAGATTAGTGGAATAGTTCTACAAGTGCGGGAAGATTTTGGTGCGCTTTTAATCGTTCAATAATTTTGATTTTCACTGTCTGCTTGAATTCAAATTACAGACGGTAGGTGTCACTTTATTGATCAAGATTTTATGCAATCATCTTTTCTGTCGAGGAATTACTGAAATTTTTTAATATCATTCTGTCTTCTTATCAGGAAAATGTCTGTTTGATAAAATCTTTAAATTTTGAGGTAAAGTGAGAATCAAACAATGAAAATGTTTGAACATGTTTTATACGTTATTCAAACACAATTTTAACTTTTTTGATTACTATAATTTGGTATTTATTTTTCATAAAATTAAATATGCACTTAACTAATTATGGAAACATACAAGTTACGCGTTCTCAAGATTAAGAGCTGATAAATTACAAAAGTACTAAAACTTCCGATAAAAAAATTTTACTTTCCGGCAAAGGTAGTTTTGATGAAGTGAAACGCGAAACAAGCTTCCATTAATTCTCCCACCGACAATAATCAAATTACCACTCTAATAAAGCTCTCTGCAAAACTCTCTTAATAAACGCGCGAATTCAGCGCTCTCCCGCGGAAGTAAAACACAATTCACACGCTCCTTCTCCCTCCGCAGTACTCCGCCGTCAAAAAATTGAAACAAAGAGCAGCAGCTCTCACAGTAGACACGGCGGCATTAAAATTAAGCTCGCTCACGAGCCCTAAAGCGCCGAGACCTTTAATTCAAGGGCATTCGACACTCGGCGCCGACAGACGCACACACACACGCGCGCGCACACACCCGCACGGCAAAGTCATACATAATAATTCCGCAGCAAGTGCCGGAGGATACAGCCCGAGCATAAAGGACAGCCGGACGGTAAAAGGGTTGAAGTCCGGGGAAATGGAGCTGCCGAGCGCCGTAAAAGAGACGGACGCTCTTTCGGGTTCCCTAAGCGGTCCCAAGGTGTTGGGCGCCACTTTGTACCCGGCAGGTGTAGACTTTCGACGTTTTCGCGGACACGCGTGTGCCGCATACGAAGGACCGATAGCGCCTTCGCACCTGGGGGAAATTACCTCGGATGGATTTCCTCCCCCTTCCGGAGTCTTAATTACTTTTCCGATTTGGCGCCCAATCGCCTGTGACTGTCTATGTGGGTTTTCCGGGGTTTGTCGGACGTGTGAGATGGCTCGTTTCGCGGAGACGTCTTTTTTTTTTTTTTTTTTTTTTGACCGCTGATCCGAGGTTTTTTTGCGAGCACTTTTGGGTATTCTGAATTTGTAGGTTAGCCGGGGTGCGGAATGATTGGCGGTTTAGTTGGAGTCGTGACTTTTTGGGTTAAGGAACGAGCACACGGATGACTGTTTTTACAAAAATAGTTTATTTAACCTTTTTTTCAGATGCACAAACTGTGAATTTAAAAGAATCTTTACCAAATATCAATACCCTTACGGAAATACAGAACTATTACACAATCACTAAACTATAATTGCGATATTTTAGATAAAGAGTTTTTTTTATATAAAGCATGTGAAGCTATGGCAGCGAACAAAATCCCCAAAGAGAAGACACCCATCTCGCTTGCAGTAATTGCCCTTAATCGCGCCTGATATCCCCGCGAACGCCGCTCTAGGATGCAACACGAGCGGCTTCGTCAAACACGCGCGATATCCCGCGGCCGAGCTGCAGCGAACACCAGCTCTCGTAGCCGCAAGGTCTATATCGCGTCACGAGCGCGCGACGAATCTTCCCCCCCGCGGGTTGATGCGAGGGCCCGCGAGACGTGCCGGTATTCCCAGCACGAATCGCGCACGCCGCGCGGCGCGCGCGAGTGCCACATGCTCCGGGTAGTGCTCGTGAAAAAGACGTTGGGAGAGATTTGTGCCGGCTTTTTCTCCGCCGCCTCTCGCTGCCGAGATTGTTTTCGAGACTCGAGACCCGACGATGTGCGAAAGTTTTTTTTTTTCAGCGAGAACACACGATGCTGAGGCACTGACAAGATGTCGGTGGAATATTGATTTAAGTCTGCTCGATTATTTTAATATAGGAAGGTGGGTTGTAAGAAGTTTAGTTATTAGAGATGATTGTGCTAGTAAGGTGTTTATTTAATATTAACTCATTTCCCATTAGCCCGAAATTGATTAGTGTTTAATATGCATTGAAGAAAATGTAAGTATTTTAAAACTTAACTTATAAATAAAGACGAGATACTGTTCAACACTGTTCTTAATCTATTACTAATTTTGCAACAAACATTGATAGAGGCTGTTATTAAAAAATCCCAGCAGCCACCCAAAAAATGACTAGCCCGAGCCGAAAACAGTAACAACCCTCCAGCATCTCAGAACCAGTTCCCTTCGCCGCCAAAGCGCAGCGCAGTCCTCAAGCACCCTGTGCCAGTGGCTCTCTCTCTCTCGTCTCTCTCTCCCTCTCGTGAATTTCACTGGAAAATTAGTAGGACACGACAGAGAGAAAGAGACAGATATGCTGCTGCGCACGTGCATAAAAGCGGCGCGAGTGCAGTGTACACGGAGTATCGCGCGCGGTGCTTCGCTCTCCTTGTCAATTACGCTCGCAATGGTCCCCGCGGCCTCGGGACGAGTTCGCGCGCGCCGCGGCCGATTAATCATGCTCCTTCTCTCTCCTTCCTCGTCGTTCTCTCGCTCGCTCGCTCGCTCGTGGAGCTCTCATATTTCCCGGGGCGGCTCCCCCTGTTTTCTTTTGAAGATTATGTTCTTTTGAGGATTATGTATTACGCTTTTATTTTCAAGGCGCATTGTTCGCTTTTATGCGAGGAGCGCCTGATTTTGGCCTTTTGGCGCCGCGAAATTAAAGGGCTTGGGGTTTTGGTGGAGAGTCTTAGATTGCAGGCGACGGTACTGTAATGTATTTCGTTGCAAGAAAGGTGGACGTGGAGGGGACCGACTTTTGATGGTAAGGAGGCTCGTTTTCTTGGATAATTTAACCAGGAACTTAAAAGGTATTCTTGGATTGAAAAATGGCTGATGGTAAACAGTTTAAATTCTCTTTAAATTGACGGCGCGGTGAAAATATTATTCCATTTAAATTCAATCGAAATCCATTTTCAATAGAAAAGAAACTGCTCAAAATTTAGGTCAGGAAGATCTTAAACTATGCAAAAGCATATTACACGGAGAGAATTTTCGAGTAAAAATTACCCCCTAAATTAGGCTAATCGTAGGACCATGTGTTTTTTTAATAATATTTAGCTCCTTTTAGAATAATATTTACTCTAATTGTAATTTAGGGGGTAATTTTTACTCAAAAATTCTCTCAGTATATACGATTATTTAATGCATTTCAGTATCACATTATTATGAATTTTTCGAGTAATTGTTAAAGTTAAACCAGCATAATAGAACAGAAAGAAAATCAAAATCAATTTGTTCACACAAATTGAATTAATTGGAATCGCGTGTGGTGTCCTGTTATTTCTAATGCAACATGTCATACCTAATTATCAGATACTTGTGTCCATAAATAGCAAATTAATACGAAGCTCAAAATCAGTAAACGATTTAAATATACATCGTATCCATGAATTTTAGAAACTATTAGAAAATAATAGGAATTACTAAAACCACTTGTTAAAATAAGCAAGAACAATGTCATATAGTTCTTTTTTTTCGTATACTATAAATTATTAACTAATACTTTTTCAAAAACCCTACGAAAAAGACGCACATCATCTCGCTCAATCTGAAAAACGTCCATAACCCTCCGAATAAATCCAAAAAGCCGCCTCAGAATTCGGAGAAAGTAATTTAATCCAAAGCAGTTGAGCCCCCTCGTCCGTCGAAGAAACGAGCAGATCCAGCGGAGAAAATTGCCGGCTACGGCAGCGACCGGTGCAGCATCGTGGGGGGGGGGGGGGGGGGCTTACCCTCATTTTTCGCGCGGTTCAACTTTTGCCAAGAAGCCTCTCTCGCACCGTAATCACGACACTTTGACCCGTGACTTTGGGCTTTTGAGCTTGCGTAACGAGGGCCGGCCAGAAGCTCGGACGACATCAGCTTTCCCTCTAATCCGCTCCGGCACGCGCCTCTCCGTGCCTCGGGGCGTTTCTGGCTCTGGGGGGGGGACCGGAGGATTTCGCTCGGCGCAGAGAGGAGAGAGTTCTGAGTTAGGTGGCAAAAGAGAATCAGGGAAATGAGGCTATCGATTGGATGCTCCCGGCGTACTGTTTCATTTCGAGTGGATTAGTTGCTTAGGAAGGATGGAAAGAGTTCTTTGAAGTGCGTTCAATTATTTACAGTCAAGCACCTTTGTCTGGTGCTTGATTCAGAACTGATGGCACACTGCATTTCATTTTGTAAGGATTTTGGATGCTGTTTAACTTAACTAGATTTTAATTACCCCCAGTAGAATTTCCAGCATTCAAAATGGCCAGGAAAATATTAGTTAATAATAAGTCCTGTGGCTATTTAATAGGTCGCGATGAAACGCTTTTTTTCACACGATTTCTCTATTAAATGGGCTGATAATTTTCTTTCTAAATTGACATGGCTAGTAAATAGCTAAGAAAGTTATTGCTGTAATATGAAAAAAAATTCCCAATTTTAAATTGCCAAAAAATTTGATTTTAATAGCTAAGAATAGAATTGTCAGCTTTCAAAACTTTAATTATAAATCTTTCTTTATGTTTCAGTATAGTTCTAGTGTGACATTGAGTGTGACGAGGTTACATAGCCTTACTTTTTTTAGAACATTTAGAATAGCTACTTAATAACTTAAAAATGGGTTAAAGATTTTATTCTATTAAATCCTTAATTCATGTTAAAAAAAAACGTTTCATGCTAGGAAATTATATTCTAAAAAGGTTAGCTCGTTGCTACCTAATTTTATTTTCTGCTACCTATTTCCTAGAAATGTTTTCCATTTCTACCAGGGAGGCTTACTTGAAAATTACTTAAAAATTTTATTTAAAAATTAATTAAAATAATTAATTAAATAATAATTCGTTAGCTTGTAAATCTGTATTTTTTTCTTTGTCTTACAATTACACATTACACAGTAGCGAATAAACATAGTTATATGCTAAATAGCTAAACATCACAGATTTTGCTTCACACTTTTATTTTATTCATTATTAATTGTCACGGGAGCTTTAGTTCGCGATATGTTTTAGTTTTAGTAAAACCAATATACCATATAGACAAATTACCAAAGTATCATTTTCTATATTTTGAAGCCAATATATGGTCATTAGACTTGGTTAACGTTTTACCGAATCATATTGTTGAAATTTATAGGAAATCTCGTTATGAAAATTACAATATTTGTATCTTTTGGTAATTTTTTTGTAATTTTTTAGGTTGTGTCTATTCGCACCATATCCACGTAATTTACGTGTTTCTCTATATAAATTAAGTTACTAAAGAAATTACATACTGTACTAAATACAATAATTTTCAGTAAAACTAAATAATTGTACTTACTATATTAACATACTGTATGGTCACGTAAATTACGTGGATATGGTGCGAATAGACACAGCTAATTTTTTAATTTCTAATATTTAATGAGGAATAATTTATTTCCAACAGAAAACTTTTACCCCACAATTCCGTAAGACACAAATATTAAATAAGAAACAAATATTACTGACAAACGTTCGTTCTATAAAATCTATCGACAGCTTAATCTCTGAATATAATAATTACTTTATAATCTGACTATTCGCCGTCGATAAGATTTTACTTGTCTATAAAAGACTTGACGATTTTATTGGACTGCCTTTTCTTCCTCCAACTTGTAATGGAAATTTAATAAAGAAAATTAAAATGTATAAAATTAAAGGTAAGTAAATCTGAGCCTACATTTTAAAATAAAAATTCAATAATACTATAACAGACTTCCCTCGAGGCGCTATCGCGTCTTTTGTTAATAAAAAAATTTTGACAGAAGAAAATTTGTGCATCAATAATTAATTTTTGAAATGAAGTTTCCTCATAGAAAACAATAAATGACATACAATTAAAGTTCGTTACCTTAATAATCTGCAGAAAAGTTTCTTTTAAAAGAACGTGAATATACCACACATGATAATATATTAATATAAAGTACCCTGTAAACGTACTTATGAGAATATTAAACTGATTAAACCGTACTAATTATTATATTAACTATATCTTGACCTAAAATGACGAAATTTATACTTACTTACAGCAACTGCATTGATATTCTGCAGCTTTATAATTATAACATCGGCAGCAAGTTACAGTGATCCACCAAACCTTATTTTGGGAAGTACTATAAACATACTAATACCTGCCCCAACCAATACCGAACAAGATTTGACGACGAGTGAAATAAGTGTATCCGCCTCCACCACAGTCCAACAAGATTCGACAACTGCTGATGACCAACCGTCATCAATTACTACTGAAAAGGTAACCATTACAACTGAGAGTTCGTCTCCTGCTCAAACAGCTTCTTCGACCAGCAGTGAGAGCGGGTCGACTACGGAAAGTGCTACCGAATCAACGACTAGTGAAATAACAACATCTGTCTCCACCACTGTTCAACAAGATTCGACAACTGCCGATGAC